>PVHP010000296.1:54324-153375 GCA_004024765.1 Zapus hudsonius | reverse complement strand
TGCTTTAATGTTGCGAGCTTAGAGGTCCTTGTGTCGAAAATCCTTGGTTCCTGTCTCAATGGCCTATCCTGTGTTGATTGAATGACTGTGGTTATAGGTCCCTTGTTCATCATTCATTGTCTGCTGAGTTCCCTATGGATCCTCCCTGATATGACTGTGGTGGCTCCTCTCTCATATTTTTGATTTTTGAACTCCCAATAGATTATCAGACAGATTTACTATAAATGTGTATTTCTATAGTGATAATAATAGATATTATATTTGGTATGCACAATGCACTAAATTCATTATCTTAATAATATTATCTTCTACTCACACCAGATTAATGTAGCAAGCAATACTATACAGACTATATCCTCAGATCATGTAACTTTCATGGTGGAGCTGATTGGAACTGGGGTCTGTAAAAGGTTCTCTGCTCTCCTGTTGTCTAACCTGTTGCCTCATATTAAATGTTGTCCAAGAACTGTAGAGTGATGTCTCTGGATATTCTCCCCTACCATAGCTCTTACATTCTTACTGCCCCCTCTTCCACTCACTCAGTTCCCTGAGTCATGGTGGGTGAGTTTTAAGTCTTCTTTGTTGTTGAGATCTTAAGTATCTCTGAACCTTTGCCCTGGGAGAACCCAGTATGCACACCAAGGAAGGACTCCAGTGGGTAGGGGACAGATGCAAGGGAAATGGGGAAACGTTCACAAGATTTGCTCAATGTATAATACAATATTCATAATAAAGAATACTTACTGTAAAAAGAACTGTAGAGTGAAATGAACATCAAATCAGCTTCACTCTGGCAAAATTGATAACTATCAGAAATGTGTTTCCAGCTGCCTGCAAGATCTTGCTTTTAGGGATTTCACTTCACAGCTTGCCTAGCCCAGAAGGTGGTTATTTTGAAATTCTTGAAGTGTCAACTTCTTTCATTTTTTTTCCCTTAGTTCCTTACAACTGTTTCCATACATACCATATGTGGAGAACACAATGGAAACAAAATGATTTCTACTAAGATACTGTCTTAGTTCCTCTTCTCATTGCTGTGACCAAGTAACTGACAGAAATCAACTTAAGAGAGGAATGATTGGTTTTGGCTCATGGTTTAAGAGGGTTAGTTCATCGTGATGGGAAGAGCATGACAGAGTCCTTTGGGGCATGAACATCTGGAATGCCTCACATCTGGGGAGACCAGGAAGCAGATAACAGGGTATACAGCTGTTGATCTTTTCTTCTTTTTTATTCAATTAGAGACCCTTTCCCATAGTGGGTTTTTCCCAGGGTGGGTTTTTCTCTTCTTAGTTAAAGCTCTCTGAAAACATCGTGACAGACATGCTGAGATGTGTGTCTCCTAAGGGGTAATTCCAAATTCAGTCAAGTTGGCAATGAAAATTGAGCCATCACAATTGCTTAAATTATAAGCTTCTAGTCTGAAAGTGAAGTTACTTTGTTTTCTAATGCCAGTTCAATTAAGAAATCACCATGCATCCTTTCCCTTGCCTCATTATTTGTTTTGCTTTTATTTTGACTAATAATTACTTCCATGGATTCTTTCAGGGTACAGCCTACTTTGATGGTATCAGAAACAGTGCATAAATAGAATATTCTTGGCTTATCTTCCTCTTCTTACCAGTGTCTTTCCACTTGTCAGAGAAATATTGTCTGACAGAGGTGAATCTCTGAGGAAACTTCTAGGGGTGTGATCATCTGCTTGCTTTGGTGAAAATCAGGCTCTCTGTTTCCAGGGAATGATCTGTCAGCTGTAAGAGAAACTTCAGTTCTCTGCTTCCCATTGAGAAATCTGTTTGAGAGGCTAAGTTAAGACATACTTCAAAGACAAAGACACACACACACACACGAAATGAAGTCTGCAGTAATGATATAACTTAGAGAACATAATTAACAAACCTAGCACAGCTTCTACAAGGTTCATTAAGGACTTCAATGCCAAGGGAAATGAAAAAAAAGTTATTAGATTGCCCTTCTAACATAAACCTGAAAAAAGTGCTGGTTGTCTCTTCAGATTCTTTGCAGCTCACCCTGATGGAATTTAAAACATCAGTCTCTTTTAAATAGCCATTGATAAAGCAACATTGTTACTTAACTCCAGAGCAAGATTCTTCAACCAGTCTGTAAAATACTAAAGTGCTACTGTAACTTATTTTCAAAATTAATTTTTAAGAGACAGGAATGTTTAATATGTAAGCATCTCTGTCCCGGAGAAATATTGATACAAGATGTTTTGCTCATGTAAGTCAATCAAATCTGAAATGAAAACTGATCCACACAAAACTGATAGAAGAGTGAGTATTCTTTATAATGAATGCCTTTGCTGTCATAGGTGAAAATTCATTGTGTGAGTCAAATAGCTTAAATATTTCTATTGTAACCTGAAATACATGCTACTCTTTCTTCTGTAGAATTTGGCTCTCTCTGCCTCTGCTAGTGATAGATACTCTCCTTGCCCAGGTGTGGTTCCCCTAGAATATATTAAATATTTCTTCCTGAGTTTCTATAAAAGGTTATTTCTTAATGCTTTTGTTTTATATTGAATCACCTTATATTCCTGATTCAAAATAGACATTTTATTATTTATTTTAGTTAATTAGTTAATTTTAATATTTATTTTACATAGCACATAAAATAACTGAAAGTTCCAGAAGGAACTAGTAAAAGTAATGTCCTAATAATGCTGCATCATTTCATTGAAGATAGGACATATAGCCATATGCTTTCCAATTTTTAAGTCTACAAATGCCTAGCTGTATTAAGTGGGCAATTAAGAGATTGTAAAAAAGAAAAAAAGCATCTATGCCACCTTTGTTGGTGCCCCTCCTTAAAATAACTATGCAAGTAAGAGAGATTAATAACACTAAAATCATAAAACTATATTATATTAGTTATTTTAAATGATGAGTTATCAATTCTAAAAAACACAATGAGGTCACAACATTATCTTCATATTCTATGTCATCCTTGGTTAGTATATTGCAAAGCACATGACTATTTCTCCAATCTCTACCGTTGCATTAAAAATCTTTGTTAGTATGTCAGTCAGTTGATAGCCTACAGATTCAGAAATGAACCAACCCATCTGTTCCTAGAACATTATCATTCCTGGATAACTTTGTTACGCTTTCCTCTTGGTGGTTTTTTATCATTGTGGTGGTTTAGATGAAATGTCTCTCATAGGCTCATGTGTTTTGAATACTTGATCCCGAGCTAGTGGCAGTTTTGGAAAGCTGTGGAGACTTTGGGAGGTGGAGCCTTGCTGGAAGAGGTGTGACATGGGGGCAGACTTTGAGGTTCATTAGCCAGCTTGCCAGAGCTAGGTAACTCACTAGGACCACTACTCTGCTGTGACAAGGTGTGATACCCGGGCTACCAGCTCTGACATGCTTCCCCACAATGATGAAACTTCCCCTCAACACTGTCAGCTGAAATAGCCTGCTTCTCGTCAGGTGTCTTGTCCCAACCATGAGAAGGTAACTGCTACAATCAGTGTTCTGGAAAACATGAAAATAGTCTTTCCATTATTAGAGATTGCTCCTTTATTTTAAAATGATACAGTAAACTTCTCAGGACACTTTATTGACACAAAATGACTCAGAGTTTGAAGTAGTAGGTGCTGTCAGGAATGTATTTAATTTCACATCTTAGCTCTGAGACCCCCATTGCTGAGCATTTAAAGATACCGCTTAACATTACTTCCATGTGCATTAGTGATTTTGCATTGTATTTGTATGTTGAAATATCTGGGGAACTTCTAAAAATTATAGCTCTCTGATCACTACCCAGACCTTCGTAGTCTTATAAGCTTTGTCTTCAGGGCACTTAAAAAGCTGTTTAGGTGATTCTAGCCTGTATCCAGTGTTAAGAGCCGGTGACTGGTAGCAGGGACTGTCACTGTGGTATGGTACCTGTACCCACAGCATCACTTGAAGGTGAAGCATTTAGCAATGCAGATTCTCAGGCTCCAGGTCAAACATACTGAATTATTAATCCTAAAAAATAGGTCTCAAAATTAATGTTTTAAGGAACTCTCCAGGTAATTATGCTGTACATCAAAGCCTCAGAGCCTCTAGCTTTTAGGTTTCTACCTTTTACCCAGGTACTTAGTTTTGAATGTCATGCCTTTAGGTCTCAGGAAGTCATGTTTAAGCATTGGCTGGATTCGTACAAGAAAAATAAACAAATGGCAACTACTGTTTACAATGGATCCTGGATATATCATCCCCAATACAACCATGGTGGTTCTTCCACCTCCCTGACTCCCACAGTGGTTTCTCTGAGCTGTGAATCTTCTGTGGACCTCAAACCCCTCTTTGTATGTCTTCAGTGTCATTATCCCTCTTTCTGGTTACTTACCCTGGAATTCTTATGCTATTTACGACACAGACATACTAGTTAGTTGTTTTTTCCCTGTGTGTTTGTAATTTATATATATATATATATATATATATATATGTGTGTGTGTGTGTGTGTGTGTGTGTGTGTGTGTGTGTGTGTGTAATGTATGTACATACCTGTGCCCCTGCAGCACTCCATGCTCATGTTGGGGGAGGTATATACTTGCTCTGGTGGCTGGAAAAGAAAGGTTGATATCCAGGTCCATCCATTCTTGTTTGAGCTGAAGTCTCTGACTGATACTGGAGCTCGCTGCTTTTTGTGAGCCCAGGTGACTCCCTGCTTTCTGCTCCCCTTTGTGGGACTGGGGTTACAGGTATGTGTGGCCACACCAAGCTGTGGGTTATAGGGATCTGAACTTCGGTTTCAGGCCCCCTCAGGCCCTGATGCTTGAAGAAGAAGTGCACTAACTTTACTTACTTATAAGCATATGTTTCCTCCCTAGGCTCTGTGTGCCTACACAGTCTATCTTCCACTGTTCTGGTCTCAAGTCCTCCCATACTTGTGGTCTGTGGCTAACCTGAATTTGCAGTTTAACCTTCTCATGTGGTGGCAGAGGAAAATTAAAAGAAAAAAAAAGAATTCAAAACCTGGGCAGTTTCCATCTCTCTAGAGTTACATTTTCCAGAGTGTTTTTATTACTGTGATTAAATAGTTAGGAGTGTATGGAACATCTGGAGCAGATGCACTCAAATACACTAAAGCCCTTTCCAAAGTTAGATTATGTATGTAGCTAAATCATGGTAATTTTCCATGAATATTCTTACTCTGTTGTTACAGAGATTGAGCTATGATTGAATGTTTCTGTCTTCTACCACCATTTTCACCACGTATCTAGCACAATTTCCCCTCTCTTAAAAAAAAAAAAAGCTTTAATAGTATTCTGAGGGCTTCTAGAAATTGTCTTTCCTGACTCTCTTTTCATTTCTTTTCTTTTCCTTTCTTATCTTTTTTTTTTTTTGGTCATGCTATGTTATTTCCACAATTCAAAATTTCCAGCCAAAACTTTATGTGACTGTAGGCTCTATTTCATATCTATTATTTTACAACCGTTCAAGCCAGAAGTTGAAAGTCTTCACTTCTACATTCTTTTTAAAATATTTTTAAAGGATTTTATGTATTTATTTATTTTTTTTCTTTTTTCTTTATTAAGGAGAGAGAGAGAGAGAGACAGAGACAGAGACAGAGACAGATCACCAGGGCCACCACCTTGTGGGTCTGGCTTATGTGAGTACTGGGGAATTGAACTTGGGGCCTTAGGCACTGGAGGCAAGTACCTTAACCTTAACCATTAAGCCATCTCTCCAGCCCTCCACGTCTACATTCTCATGTAAACTCATCAAATTTTGTAGAAGAAATGGTTGACTTTCTTTTCCATCAGCTTTCCTGCAGCTTTTCTCAGCTGAGAAATTTCTAGCCTACCTGGCCCCTTTACCATTTCTTTCCCCTGCAAATTCAAGAGCTCCTTACTGCTCAACACTTAGTGGCACCCTCTTCCAAACTATGTTCTCAAGGTCTTTTCTTTGTTTTGTTTTTGCTTGCCTGCATGTGCATGTGTACCTGTGTGTGTGTGTGTGTGTGTGCGCGTGCACATGTGTGGTGTGCCATGCCATAGGCTTGCCTGTCGTGGTGGCGGGATGCCCACCAATGGTGGCCTGAGAGAAGCATGGATTGTTCCTATCCATTGCCCTTCCAAAAACTCTTCTTTTGTCCTAGATTCTTTACTGATTCCAGGGCTTCAACAAATTTCAGATCCCTGATCCCCAGTGGTCCTGGGGTTACAAGTGGTAGCTGGAGATTTGAACTCTGGTGGTTCCAGGCATCCTCAGGCCCTTTTTGCAGAAAGTATCCTTTAAAAGCCACTGAGCCATCTCTTCAGCCCTCATGGTTTTTCTTTTTAAATATAAATCATTCTGAAACATTCCCAAATTAAATCATTTGATGTCTAACCTTCTATGATCTCTGTGATAAAGCTTCAATTTTGTAGTGCTTATGGCAATGGAAGTTTCTTGTGACCTGGTCAAATACAATTTCCCAATTTTAATTCTTCTTTTGTTCTTTTTCAGTTTTTGAAATTTTCACACATCATTTTGATCTTATGTAGCTCAAGTCACTTTCTCTTCTCCCCTTAAGTCACACTATATTCTTTCTTGTCTCCTATGCATGGCATTAAAAAAGTGACTCCTCTTCCCCAGCAGCATTTACCTCATTAGGGAGGGGGTGGCCTTCCAAGTCCTCCCCTGTCTATACCAGAATGTTGACTGACCCCATCATGTGCAGGTCTTGTGCAGGTCACCATGTCTGGTATGTCATGTCTGGATGACAGAGTTCCACAGCACTCCTCCCCTTTCTCCTTCCCTTTGTCCCCAGTGTCCCCAGAGCCCTGAAGGGGCTGTTGTTGATGTCTCATTTAGGGATGAGCACTCACCAGTCACTTATTTTTGACCAGTTATCATTCTGTGCACTGACCACTTCTATTGCAAAAAGAAAAGAACTTTTCTGATCATGGCTAGCAGTAGAATTGATCTGCAGATATAGAGATCAATAATTAGGAGGCAGCTTGACTATTTAGTAGCAATAAGGAGCTCTTCCCAAGAGCCTCACCCATGGGTGTTTGAGTACCAGGCATGTATTCCTATTCCTTTCCCTGTGGAATGAGCCTCAAAACCAATCATAGAGTGTTTGTTCCCTTGGTAACTGCGATGCCACTATTGTACTGGAGGATACACCTTTCCTGGAGGGTCATTGCACCTTTCCTGGAGTGCAGGATTCATCTCTGGGTTACAATGTTGATGACTTTTCTCTGACAGAAGCCTGCATAGCACCTTCCAGTAGTGTAACAGCTCGCTAGCAGGAAAGAAGCTTCTACCTAAGCCTCAGCTTGATTTCTATATATCCTGAACCCATCAGGTGTGGTGTCTTCAGCAGTAGGGCTTTGCCTTTCAGTTCTGTTAGGCAGCCAAGAGCCATGACAATAAGCCTATATTATATTGGGGGCCTTAAAGGTTTCCCTAACAAACAATTCATAGGCAGGGGTGGGGGGTTATCTCATGCCTGGCACTGATATTATTGTTGGATGAGCTATAGCTACATTATCCATGGAGGGACCCTACACACAGATGGATAATGTAGCTCTGGTTCATCATACAATAATATCTGCCTTGATGGAAGATGTGTGTTGCTTGAGGCGGGCCTTAGGGTGTTATAATCCAAGCTCCTTTTGCAAGAGCTATCTTCTACTTGTCATTCCCTCCATGCTGCAGCAAGACAAAATGTAATGTTTTGTCATCTGCTCTGCCATGCTCTCTCTGCCCTGATGAAATTTCCCCTCAGCACTATAAGTTGAAGACTGCTAAAAGAACAGAGCTTAAATGTCCCCATCACAACACACACATACAAACAAACCACACATATTAATAGTGTGAGGTGATGTATATTTAGTTATTTTTCCTCTAGAGCCCATCTAGATTTTGCTAGAAGGATATTCTGGAACTGACTAAAGAAGGAAACAATGAGTCAGATAGGACAAATCAAGTTTATGTCTCTAAGTATCTAAAAGGAAAGATGCATTGAGATTCTAATGGTCATTATCATGAATCATTATTGCTTTCATCTCTGCAGTAATCTTTCAGAAGAGATTCTTTCTACTATTTTATGGCAGGAATGTAAGTTCCATAAGGACTTCTATGTCTATAAGGCTGGGAGCATGCTCACTACATTAATATTACATGAACATGTGAAATAATTTTATTTTTAATGTGTTTTCACCAGTGTATTTACAGTTTTTTTTTAAAAAAAACTATTTAAAAACAAAGCATGAAATAGCTAAATAATGTTTGGAAGTTTGGTTTGGGGAAAGTGATTTCTACAAGGTAATTGAATACTTTTTGTTAAAAGTTGCTTATTAGGACAAACAATGGCTCCCAAGAGCAAACTTGAATGAGATAGAATTATATTATGCTGGAACAGAAAATGTTCCCAAAGCGTGTTCGTCCATTTCTAGCTTCTTATTACAGATGAATAAGTTGAGGCCTGAAGGAATTAAATGACTTTGCCACAGTTATTCAACTATTAGAATGCTGAAAGCAGGATTAGGAGCTAATGCCAATATCAGCTGGTGTTTTTTATTTGAAACACACACGTGCCCTTTTGACTTGAGAGTCATGTCTTAGCTTGAACTGTAAGGGGAAACCACATTTCTTTAACTGTCTCTTCAATTTCCAGAGGAAGACCCTACTTTTCAATGCTACCCAAGAATGAAAATCTCTGGGTGAAGAATTTAAGAACGGAAAGGGAATTAGCATGTGGTATAGTTAAATAACATGATTTTTAAAGGCATATATGGATTGAATATACACTTGATTAACTTCTCAAGGGCTCAGTTTTGAGAACTAATTCAGGCATGTTGGGGTTTGCCTTCTCTAGAAGGCTCAGAGTGTATAGAATTTCAAGGATAGCCTCTAGTGCTATAAGTGGGGAAAAGGGTGCAAGAGACAGATAAAGCCTAGAAGATTCCAGTTAAGAAGAATAAGTTGCAGAGTTTTGTGGTTTAGCACAGTGACTGTGGTTGACATTAACATTTTGTGTACTCAAAAACTGTTAGACCATAGGTCATATATGTTCTCAGCACACACAAGATCACTATATGAAGTGATGGATATGTTAATAAGCTTGAATGTGGTAGCTTGATCATTTTATGCATATAAAATTTTACTGTATAGTAAATATGTAATTTTCAAGTTGAAAAAATTCAACTTAATTTCATCATCTAGCTTCACTGTTAAACGGCAGCTCTTGAATAATCTTTTAACATGAAATCTATTATTAGAGGTACAGAAAGATTATTAATTTAATACTATTTAATTTAACTAATATTAAATACTGTCTGAATAAAGTTCCAGGACCATGCATTTAGAAAAGCCATGTTTCATACTAAAAAGGCTTAGTTTCATACAAAAAACTACTGACCTAGATGAGGGAGTATTTTCTAGCATCTAATTTCTTTTTATTTAAAATATTATTTATTTGTAAAGAGACAGAGAGAGACAGACAGAGAGAGAGAAAGAAAGAGAGAGAGAGAGTGAGAGAGAGAGAGAGAAAGAATGTGAATAGGGGTAATGAGCATGCCAGGGCCGCTGGCCACTGCAAACAAATTCCAGATAAGATACATGCACCACTTTGTGCATCTGGCTTTATATGGGTACTGGGGAATTGAACCCAGGCTGTCAGACTTTCCAAGAAAGCATCTTAAACCCCTGAGCCAGAGCCACCTCTCTAGCCCATAGCATCTAATTTCTAATTAAAGCACATTCTCATTTTGACATCCAATTATTTCTCTGTCCACCAAAATTTCTCCAAGTTTTGAACATCTCTTTACCAGTTATAAAGTGTGACTTAACTGTTATCCTTTGAAACCTCCTTACAATAAATTTGAAACTTTTTTTAACCATGAACCAGGTTAGATCAGAAAGGATAGAACATCATTATGTGGCCAGACCACCCTGTGCTCTGTTTAGTCTGATCTGAAGCTAAGAAGAGTAAGCCCTGGTTAGTACTTGGATGGGAGAAAGTATAGCCCATCAGTACCACACTGATTAAGACAAAAATGGAAAGTAAAACAAAAACAATTTTTTCTCTAATTCCTAACTTATTTGATTAGTCTAACCATTTTACTTTTCTACTTACCACAAGAATAAACTAAGTCCAAAGTACTCAAATATTTGGCACTTTTAGCATTCGCTTGAAAGCAGTGTTATTCTTCTAAGGAAATGGAAGTGTTATTAGTACAAAATTGATTTGTTCAGTAGGTGATATTCTACATGGTCAAAGATAATAAGAGAACACTTTATGAAATTAGTTTAAAATGTGGTGCCTTGATAATCAAATCTGATAAAGGCTCAAATAAAAAAAAACATGAAGAATGTAGTAGTACTCATTGTTTGACATCATTTTACTTTGAGGAAGCTGAAATGTTTCTATTCCAAAACATAGGCAGTAATGACTTAAAAATTAATACCCTGTATCTCTCCTATGCCAAGACACACATTTCAACTAATAAAAGACAGTTCTGACTTAAACATTCTTAATTGCCCCTTTCCAGAACAAGATTTCATTTTCAAGCATGATTTGAACAGAAGTCTTTTTTTTTCTTCACAACATATTTTCATTTCATTATTTAGGCTGTAAAATGGCTAATAACTGAGTTAGAGTTGAAGTAGTCACATCATAAATGGTAATGTACAGTAGCTGTCAGCAGACACTAACAAGCATCTAAACTCAAGTTTAAAAGTTATTGCAGTCCTGAGGCCAGAACTAGTGTGATACTCCCATATGGTCAGATTTCCAGTACAGTTACTCTATAAGACTATGAAGAATCCAAAAAAGAAGTCTTGGTGAGCTTTTCTAAGATGTGTTTTGACTGGTTAATATCAGTGGTAGCTTGGTAAGGTTTGTAACTTCAGAGTTAAAGTTTGGTCCTTGTTCTGTGTACTTACCAGTTGTATGTAAAAAAAAATTAGTTGGCATATAGAGATTTAGGTATTATCCACTGTGGCATTTTCAAATACAATTTCTTCTCTTTTATTAGTTTGATATTCACCCTCCACTCCTATCCTTCTCTTCCTACCTCCCCAGTTCCCTTGATTCCTGTATCAAATATATCCTTTTTCCCTTTTCCTTACCTCTCTTCCAACTTACATCTCTTTTTTTTTTATTGTTCATAATGAGTTACATTGTTTAGTGGGCGAACCATGAGTTGTTATCCCCAATTCCCCGTTGCCCCCCTTCCCCCTCCCCAGTCAGCTGGATATCCTCCTCCTTGGGCCTTCTGGATCAGTCTTTGTGGTAGGGGACCATGCATAGCTCATTCTTCAGCCAGGCTCTCATGTCTCAAGTGTGTAGTTACTGAGGGTTGCCAGGTCTCTGATATTCTCCCCCACCACGGCTCTCACAATCTTTCCGCCCCCTCTACAGCTCAGTTCCCTGAGTCATGGTGGGCGAGTATTGAGGCTGCTATGGTGTTGTGAGCTTAGGGGTTTTTGTGTCGAGATCGTTGCTTTCTGTCACACTGGCTTATCTATTGTTGATTGGATGGCTATGGCTGTGGGTCCCTTGTACATCCAATCATTCTCCATATGAATCCTCCCCCGTATGACTGTGGTGGCTCATCTCATGCCAGCATCTCATCTTTCTGCCTGCAGTCGGTTGGTAGGGATTATATGGGCCACAGCTCCCTCACTGTATCCTGAAAAATACAAACACAATCTCCATCGGAGAATGAGGTCAGTATCCTTATATCTCTTTTGTATCACTTTTGGTTATGGTTCTATCTTTACAGGGTTACTGAGCACCTTCCCCCTATATACCCATATTCATAGTTATTACAAGCTAAGGTGCACATAGCAGACAGAACATACGGTTTGGGTCTGAGTTTGAGCCACTTCACTTAATATGATTTTAAAAAAAAAAATCCAGCCTTTTATTGCAAATTTCATTTTTATGCTGCTGCATAGAGATATATACTCGTCATAGGAAACATAGAAATGTCATAAATACCACAAACATGCCATCTCTCTGCAGACAGAACACCGTGAACAATGCCTGAGAATCCTTTCCTAACATCAGCCTCCTCTCACCTCTGCCGGAACACAGGGATCTGCAATCCTAACTTTATGTCGTCCTCATTCTCTTGATATTCTGTGTTCTTTCTCCATTATTTATATTATTTATACATCATCTATCTGTGTCCAGTGGGCAGGAGGACTTGCTTCTGTTTGAACTTTGTCACGATGGTAGTGAAATGTATTCTTCTGCAACTTGCTTGTGTTGAAGGTCAGTACATTGGAGTGTGCACAGGAATTAGTTTTCCAGTTGTGCAATGGAGGACCATGCAACAATTTGTTCTCTCCATCGTTCTTTCACTATTACACATGTGGCTGGAGAGCTCTTCTTTTGTTTGTTCTGCCACATGCATTCTTAGGCATATCACATGATAAAGATGTGCCAGACCTGGTTAGTGCAGCAGATTCAAGAAATAATGCCCAGATGTTTTGCACAGTGACTGTGCCAATTTTGACTCCTGTATGAGTGCCCAGTGTTCTAAGCCCTTGCCAAGACTTCATGTCAACAGCCTTCTTAATTTTTGACAATCTGGTGGGTAGATATTAGCATTTAAACATTATTCTGAATGTTATTCGCTAAGATTTTATTTCTGTAAGAAATCCACTCATCATATTGCACAAGGATGCAAAAATCAAGACATTTTATTCACCTAAGGCAAAAATGATTAAGAAAACATGACATATTTACATGCAGAATTAAGTCTAATGTTTTTGTAACCGGAGAGGCTTTTCACACATTGAGAATGATGGTTGTTGCTGAATTCAGCAGTAACACCTTCATGCTTGTTAATATTTAATGATAATCTTGAATTAATTAAATGAAGTTCAGTATTTGCATAGCTATTCATTTTATCCTTGCCATTTTAAACTCATCTTAGAAGAGAATACAGTAACATAGCAGTTACTTACATCTCTAAATAAATGACTCAGAATGAATTCATATATTGACCTAAATAGGTTCTGCTACCAAGGTTTACAGAAGTCATAGCACTATAACTCTTAGGACTGTTTGGAGATTTTCACAATTTGAGAGGCATTTTAGATTGTGGGTTGGAAGGTGTCCTGGCTTTGCTTTGTTGAGTAACATTTATTAAAGCTAATGAGGTGGCAGAGGAGAGCTTGAGCCACATAGTCTATTTTCTGCCCCAGTAGGATCTGAGGTGGTAATGCCATCTTCTATTTCATTTCTCACTTTCTTGTTTTGATGTGTTCAGAAGAAGCTCTATGTTGCAGTTACCTTCTGCTACTGGGGAAAAACAAATGACCAGAGGCATCGGATGGGAGAAAAGAGTTTATTTCAGCCTTAGAGTTTGGAGGGAAAGTTTCATCATGGCAAAGATAGTGTGGAATAAGCAGGAATCTAGTTTACATATTGTCACACACCTGGGTGGAAGGACTGGGGCTTGGGAGCTGGGCTAATAAACTTTCATGTCTATCCCCAGTAACACACCTCCTCCAGCAAGACTCCACATCCCAAAGGCTCCACTAGCTGGGGATTAAGTATAACGTTTAATCACAAACATATGAGACTATGGGCAATATTTCACAATCAAACCACCTCTACCTATAATTCATTCTCATCCTCCACTGAAACAAATAAGGAAAACTTTGCTATAGAACCTTGTTCCTGGCCATGTAGCTCAGTGGAAAAGTGCTTACCTAGCATGTGCCCAAGGCCCTGGATTTGAGCACTAGAACTACAAAAACAAATCAACACACATATGAATATTAAAGAAATAAAAGCTGCCAGGCATGTTGCCACATATCTTTAATCCTAGAATTCAGGAGGCAGAGGTAGGAAGATTGCCATGAGTTTGTGGCTATCCTGAGGCTACATAGTGATTTCCAGGTCAGTCTGGGCTAGAGTGAGACCCTACCTTGAAAAAGAAAAGAAAGGGAGGAAGGAGGAAAGAAATAAAGAGAAAGAAAGAGGGAGAGAAAGGAAGAAAGGAAAGAAGAAATGAAGGAAGGAAGGAAGAAAGAAAGAAAGAAGAAAGAAAGAAAGAAAGAAAGAAAGAAAGAAAGAAAGAAAGAAAGAAAGAAAAGTTTATTCCCAAGAAGAGACGAGTACTGGAGAAACAGACTTTCTTTTTTTAAGACCCAGTAAGTGACCCAAGTAGAAATTCAATAAATATCTCCTTCTATGTTCAATGACATCAATATTTTGCATTTATCTTTGTCTATGAATTTACTTTGCAAGGAGACACTGGGCACTGACACAATGATGTCTCTTCAAGCATTCCTTTTCCTATAAGGACCTTGTGCTCTGGGCTCTCAGACATCAGTAATCACAGTGGAAATACTTTGTGGACCAAGTCAATTTTAAGATCTGCTAGGAGCTCAGCATTATCGAGTCATATTCAAACCTGAGAATTCCCAACTATCTCAAAACAATGGTTGGAAGTAGCTGAAGTCCTTTGTTTCTGAATCTGGGCTGAACACAGATCCACCCCTGGAGGGTCCATTCTGTTCTCTCCATGGTAGCAAGGAAAGCAGTCTAGATTTCAGTGTGCAAGCACTGCCTGTCACCAGAGCAATTTACAACAGCTCTCCAAAGAGGCATTTTACCAATGCAAAGTCCCCTCTTTCCTCTGTGGAGTTCAGCAGAAGATATGAGGCAATGTGATTCTCAAACACCTGTCTAATTAATATTGCTGGATTTGCAGACATCGAGATTTGAAGTTCACTTTCAAGATAGCCAGACCATTCCTCTGGGTGTCATCCTTTATTGCATAACCCTCCTCCCAACTCTAGGCTCAACCTTCTCCCAAGGTGGACTTAACCCATCTGCTTGGTTGCTTTGTTCATTCTTCATCTCCTCTGCATGTGGCGCTCCTCAATAGGATATCACCAGCTCCAAAAGGCAGTCTCTCTGCTCCATTTGGTTAATTAATCTCTGGCTGTGTCTGTGATTCACCTTGTGTTTATGTTGACAAGATGATAAAAACTCTGAAACTTTCCCTCCTTGGTTTCCTTTCATATGGCAGGTCCATCAAACAGTCTTTTACAAAATCCATTATGTTAAACCATCCTGGTTCTACTAGCTGAAAACCTGTAACAGCCCCAACATCAGTCATTTTATAATTTTTATCTCATCATTTGGAATTTATTCATCTCATCTGCTTCTAACTTAATCCAATATGTAAATGGTAAATGGTAGATGGTAATTTAAACATTTCTAGCATCTACTGAAGTCCTGTTTTGTTCTGTCTAGGCAAACGATGCTTTGATATATGTATTTTTATGTGTATCCCACTTACTTCTCATAGGAATGTATGGCATAAAACATTTGCATTCCCATTTTACAGGTATAGAAACTGAGGCACAGGATTGTTTAGGATCATACAGGAAGAAACTTGTCAAAACAATGGAGAGACAGTGCAATCATGAGAAGTTGGCTTCATACTTGGCTTCATACTTTTTCTTTGTATTTTGATAGAGGGTCTTACTATACAGACCAACATAGCTTTAAACTCATGATACTCGTGCCTCAGCCTCCCAAAGATAGGACAATAGGTATGTACCATCATGCTTCACTCAGGCCTAGCATTCTCAATCACCAGTCTCTGTTTTTTTATATTATTATTGATATCTTTATTATCCATAATTAGATACATTATATGAGCAAATCTTATGATTGCACCCCCATTTCCCTCCTCCCTGTCCCCATTCCACTGGGTATCTTCCTTGTTGGGCATACTGGATCAGTCCATGGATCAATATACATATTTTATTCTCTTCAAATCCTTTATTAACACAATAGGCCTGTTAAATCAATAAATCTGTTCCCCAATCCAGGAACAAAGCAGAACATAGCTCAAGAATCCAAACCAGAAGAAAATACAACCAGTACTTACATTTTAAAGAGCTTTCTAGGTTTTTAACACAGAGCACAAGAAGACAGGGCTGTCAGATACCGTATCAAGACTGCTTGTGAAAAGATTTTAGGTAGAGGACATCTTCTCATATGGTAGCCTCCGGTCAGGTCATGATTGAATTCAGAAATGCTTTGAGAGTAGGAAGCCAGGGGTTAGCATAGTGGAACTCGGAGGATCAGATGTGCAGTTCTGGGGATTATGTGACGTCTGCTGTGTGGATATGTGAGTAGCATAAACATTTCACAGCTCCACTGAGAACTTCTCTTTTACCGTCAGAAAGTTCTGAGAATGTCCTTTTGCTATTATATCTACTGGGAAGTGAATGTAGACTCAATCTACTTTGCAGGAAAAAAAAAATGCTAAGTTAACCTGAATCACTAGGCAGCTGACTGTGAAAGGAAGTTACACATGTGTCTGTTATGCAGGCTTCCTCTGCCCAAGGAACACAGGATGAAAAGACGGGTGCAATTAGGGAATCCTAAGGAGATGCTTTATGAAAGCAACCATGTAATCCTTAATATCCAGCTGCAGTAGGGTGGCTCACAGAGGGAGTGAGAGAAAGAGCAGGGTGGTACTCTTCCTGTCCGTCTTCTCCACAGACTGTCCTGTTTAAATTCCATGAAGGTCATGGACATGTTTCATTCTAATGCTGCAGCCCCTGGCAGAGTGCTTATGCGCTGGTAGGTGTTCAATAAATGTTGGAACACATGGAAGTGGTGGAAGTATAAATCAATACAGCCATTATGAAAAAATGGCAATTTCTCAAACTATTAATAATAGAACTACCCAGAAATTCCATTACTGGACATATTCCCAAAGGGAATATTTCCAAAGGGAAAGATATCTGTATGATGAAGTATCTGCACTCCCGTGTTTATTGAAGTATAACTCATATGACTTTGACTTGTTCTTGATGTCTAACAACCAACGAATAAATAAATAAAACATGGTCTATATTTTTACACTAGTAAGACAATATCTAATATTATTCAGTAATGAGAAGTAACTTGTATTATTTGTGAACACACAGGACATTATGTTGAGTGAAATAAGCCAGGCAGAGAAGGACAAATATTGCATGATCTCACTCATATGTGGAATCTAAAATCTTTACCTCTCCTAGCATTTGGGATTACAATGGTGGTTGTTAGGAAATGGGGAGGTTTGTAGAAGAGGGGCTGGTCAGCGGGTATATGGTTATCATCGGGATAAATAATATGTGATCTCCTATCGCATAGCAAGATGATGAGAGTTAGTAAGGATGTCTTGTGTCTTGCAAGCTAGAAAGGTTGTATTCAGTATATGCTCTGTCACAGTGACGGTGTTATCAAAAGAGTCCCTGGGAAAGGGACCTGACACCTTCCTGTGCCTTAAGATCCACATGGGATAGAAGGAATCCGAGTTCAAATGATGCCAGTAAGCACATGAGCACACCAAATCACCAAAGCCCAACTTCAGTACTGTGCTGAGTTATAAACAATTTTATCATCAGATGCCAAAAATCATCTACAGAGTGTTATGTTGCTCTCCTACGAGTCAATGTAGCTCTTATGATAATTTTTAGAAGCATTTTAAAAATAATCTATTTACAAGATATAGAGAATGAGAGAATATGGGTGCACCAGGGCCTCCGGCCACTGCAAATGAACTCCAAACCCACGTGCCACCTTATGCATCTGGCTTTACGTGGTACTGGAGAATATTGCTTCACAGGTGAACACCTGAACTGCTAAGCCATCTCTCCAGCCCTAGAATCATTTCTAAAACAGAGCATATTACTGATTTCCAAATGTCTTTTTGTAGATTTTTGAACTTGAGGAAATAGCAATGAAAACTCCAGACAAATGCCAACCAGGTTTTAGCCCACTAAAGAAGACATGGCTGTTGTATTTCACCTGGATTCTTTCAGAGTTTGATGCATGTTGCAGATTTAACAGAAATCACTTCCAATGGGAGGAGTAACTATAGCACATGCTCTGTGCATGCTGCTTACAACATCTAGCAATCTGGCAAAAAGTTGGTGTAGGAAAAGTAAACGAAGAATGAGGTACAAATTAGTGAACATTGTTACCTGTTATATTTGCAGATCGCTCCTTCCTGAAGGCATAAAATATAATAAAAAGCATTTCTAATAATAAAGACTTAAACAAAATGACTTGCTTTATTACAATTTGTAATTAATAACTGAATACTTTCAGATATGCAGTGAATTTAATCAGAATCCCACAGGGAACAGTTGGCTCAATATATGGTCACAGTTTGAAGGCATTCCCAGATGGTTTTAATAAAAAATAATAATCTTAAGAGATTCAGAGAAAAAAGAAAAAAAGAGATTCAGTATTAATTACTAATTGTATCTTTGAAAATACTAATTATGGCTAATATTGCCTTGATCTCAATGATGACAGTAGTCTTGTATTATTTTTCTATAAGATGTACATTTGTAAAGGTGTATTAAAATATTTTTTCATAATTTTAAAAGGGGGATAATGGCATTACTACCAAAGCAGAAGTGAAAACTTTTAGAAAATATTTGCTGGTATTCATGCTTTTTCTAAACTGCAAGTAGGAATTTAGGCTCCTCAGGTTTGGGTAGTCTTGGGTATCATCTTGATGTTGGGACAAAATAATAAAAACTAACCAAAAGCAGCATATGGAAGGAAATGGCTTATTTCCTCTTAGAGACTCAAGGGGAAGTTTCATCACTGCATGGCAGAGCAGAGGCTGGGCATCCATCTTGCCACAACATCTGGAAGGAAGCAGTAAGACTGAGCTAGTTAGCACTGGCAGGGGGAGCTGGGCTATAACATCCCTCAGCTTGCCCCCAGCAACACACCTCTTCTAGCAAGGATCTGCCTCCCAGATTGCCACCAGCTGGGAACCAAGTAGTCAAAACCCATGAAGCTTCGTCACACACAAATGAGGGACATTTCACATTTGGACAAATACAGGCCCCTAGCATGTTGTTAACTCAGCTGTTCATCTAGAGGCAAGAAAATACCATAAAGAGAAGTAGGTTCCTTAGATTCTATCTGTGGAGATCCTGTTGTGTCCTTTCATTCAACAGCTTCTATGGACCTTGTAAATTCTCATGAATTTTGATTCTCTGCTCCAGTCTTCCCCAGGCATTAAGATATCTTTGCACATCTACTACTCCCTTGACTGTTTTCTCATCCTCTCAGGATTTTGTGAGTATATCACTCTTTCTAGAATATATATTAAAATGTTGTCCTGGGGTAGTAACCTGGAAAAGCCCTTAGGAAGTGATAGGATTGGAACATTTGTTTGGTGGTTACATTCTGGGTTAGAAAAGATTTAAGTATGGATTAACATACTCATTCTCTGAATAAAGAAATCTGAATAAACATATATAGCCTAGTAGTCTATCTGACATTGGGATAAACCTAGAAACTTCTGTATATAATGTATGAATTTGTAAAAAAAATTCTGATGGATCATTCATGATTGGTGACTTACAACAATTGAGGAAAATTTCTAATTTAGCTTCCTTTGCCATGCCTTGTATTTAATAGGCAAATAAACATTGACAGAGTGAATTAAAATTTTTTAGCTGCTGATCAATTTCATACTTGGTAAGTTAATTGTGCACTCTTTCTTGCTTTACTATGAACGCAGAGGTTCTGCCCACAAACACTGCAAATTCCATTATTCATCCCATGAAGAACCACATAAAGTTCTCCATAAAGCTCTGAGGACTTTTTTTTTCATTAATCCATTTTCCAGATGAGGAAGCAAACACCAGTGGAAGCGAATAGTTATTGCTCTGAGTAGAATTGTTGGATCACATTTAATGATAGCAAATGCAATTTCATAATTTTTTTAGGTTTGAGCTATAAAATGTACTCTGGACTAGTAGTATATAAAAGATATTTTATGAGTTAAGCATAAATCAAAATAAATGTTGAATGATCCAATTTTTGTAGAAAAGAACATCGCTAATCATGATGCTTAATAAGATTAGAGCACTTCCAGAGACGATTAAATTTCATAATTTATGCATATATTTTAAGTTCATAAATGTGATTCACTCACAGCCTTATTTGGTGGGTACACTTAATTGGCTTTTAAATGGCTCATAGAGTATATTTATAACTATAGGCTAGCTTTTCTTGAAAAAATAAATGTTTATTACACTCAATAATAAAGGCTATTTTACATACATGTCATCATATAAATAAATGAGAGTATTAGTATTTTATATAACAGCTTCAGACTTCTTTGTATCTGGGCTTTATAATGTTGAGGAAAGAAATACTTGATTTTTCTTGATTCATTTTGATTTATTTCTATATATAGATCTCTTATTTTTCTACCAGAAAATAATTCATGATTAACTTTTAGGCAAATGAAATTTTAAGGGTTATGAATATGTTTTAAACAAAATCTCATATGTTTAACAAAAATTTCATCTCACAAATTTAAGTTTTCTAAATAAGTTCACTATAGAAAGATTCAAAATGAATGAATTAAGAAATAAAGTTCTGAGTATCCTAAATATATTAATATTGATATGATCAATTCATCCAGATTATTTTAGATGCATTATACTTTTTCTAAAGTATTATTATAGTATGCAGACCATTTTATAACTGTCATTTTGAATCCTTTTACATGGCAACAAATGTGATATTTTATTTCCAAATTCATTGTGTATCCTCGAAGGGTGTATATGTGTTGGCATGTGTATAATGTAAGACCTATACAAACATCCATTATTGGCCCTTCTGATTATATCCATATTTTCTTCTCAAATATAAAAATACCAGTGCATATTTGCACATTCATATATAAAAAACTTTTTATATGATAGAAATTAGTCTAAACATATTTTTGTATTAAAGACCATGCACATATTTTTGCCCTTTTGTTTGACTTTGCCAAGTTGTCCACTGTGAAAAGTATGCCTAGTTAAATAGTTTTCTCTATAGACTTCGAAACAGTGAGTTATTATTTTAAATTTTTGAAAAATTGTTTGTAGTGGGCTGAATGGTGTCCATGCAAAAGATATATTCACATCCTATCTTGAAAATGGTCCCTACCCATTGATAGCTCTATTTATAGTTTTTTTGGCTTTACATTATTATAAAAGTATATTTCAGTACTGTATTTCATAAATTCCATACTTTAGCCCACACTATTGTAAAGTGTAGTAAGTGACTGTGCCCAACCACATGCTAATTTTGCAAGTGTTCAAAGTGAGTTAGGTGTATTGAATACATCCTCACCTTATGATATTTTCAATCTGCAACGAGTTAGTAAGGGCATTAGCCAGTGAACATCTGCAAATGAAGCGTGATCTCCTCCTAGCTGTCTTGATAGTTGTATGAAAATTTAGAGTTGCTAGAGCTCTGTTTCTCACTGATTATGTCAAAAGTTGTAAATATCAAACCTTTCCATTTCTAAATTCTTCTAAACTCTTCAAAATTATTGAAAACCCAGAGAATTCTACTTGTCTATGTAGGTTATATCTATTCACTCTATTGGAAATTACAAGTGAGATACTTTTCAGTCCTTTGGAAATTCATTCTGATACTTTTCAGTCCTTTGGAAATTCATTCTGAAATAATGACATTCGTTGGAAAGAAGAGGAGGTTCAGAGGGGGACCAAGGATGGTGGTGGGAGGAGATTGTGATCAGGGCACATAGTATAAAGGAGGCAGTCAGTAAGTTTATTTAAAATAAAAATGAATACACATTAAAACATTTTTTGAAAAATGTATTTTTGCAATGAGATATGTTTAATGAAAAATATGTTATTGATGGCTTTATGATTTTTCAAATTGATTTATTCTGGATTTTATGAGACACACAATAGAGTTTCCATATCTTCTCTCTGCATTCAGTGGGTAGCTATCTCCCAGTCATGCATCATAGAATTCCTGTAAAATTCCTCTGTAAAACTCATGAGGGAAAGAAATCAAGAAGTAGAAATGACTGTTGAATATTATTAGGCAAAGAGTTTTGATTGTGTAGATCTCTTAATCACATGGAAGTTGAACTCCCAGAATGGAATAGAACAGCTGGTATAAAGAACAGACAGAACTCCACCCCTAACTGCTAACACACACACTAATGAACACACATCAAGCTTAGCGTGTTGAAGAGTTTACTTATATTGCAACACACAGCACGTTTTATAGGCTTTAAGAATGAAAAAAAAATGAAAAGGAAAGGCGGACCTAGTAAGTAACTAAACTCACAATTGCACCCAGGACTGCCTATTGGTGAGGGCTAGATTATTTATTCTGTGTCGCTCTGTGCTTGGTGGGCTGGAAGGTAGACCAACTGAAATGCTCTAATTTAGTTCTTGTAGCATCAGTATCAGTGGTCTTGCAAATCCTGATAGCAATATCTCTTCCCCCCTGTAAGCTGTAAATAAATGTTTAGAACATCACTGGGTTTTCTAGGAAGTTAATTCATGAGCACTGCCTTTAGGAATTTAGAATTACATAGGTTTATATATGCAAGCGATTTTATGGACTTTTTAGTGTCTCAACCACATCAACCAAATCCTGTTTCATATTTCTTAAAAGTGTGCAATGTTTACTGTATCATATAGTCCAGTTTTCACTTAAACAAAAAGAATGGCTGATGTCAACACATGTAACTTTTTCATTTTTCATAAATAAGAGGGATGCAAAGTATAAAATCTGCTTGATATTCTCTTCTCGTGTAGCATAACTCATGTTCACATCTCCCATTGGTGAAAGCTCATCAATAGCAGTTGAAACTACTATAATTTATCCATCAAGGACATGATGACCAAAATGTATGATGATTACTTCTGACGGGACAGACAAGAGGTGTATGATGCTGTGTGAACACACATTTTGCTTCCTCTTAAAAGCCACTGCATCTTTGTGGAGTTACATGATGCATCCATATGTCACTACATATTTAGGTCCTGAAGCATAAATATCTTCTAGCCAGAATGCCTGCCAAGATACAGGTGCCAGAGCTGAAATACTGTAATGTGTTTATTGAGCAGCAAAGGCATAATGAATAGGACTACGGGTTGCTATTTTACTGAGAGAGCAACGGGTGATTTAAGGAGAGTCAGAAAGAACACACAATTGTTCTGAAAACTAAAACTAAATCGCTTCTCAGAAGCTTGGCAATGTCACAGTGCCAGGGTCGTGACGTTAATAGCTTCCCTTTTATTGAATCTCTTGTATGATCATGCATTTTAAGCCTTTACCTATTATTGCTTGTTTTTCATAACTGCAGGGTGAAGCAGATGATAAGCCCTCTTGACAGGTGAAAACACTGAGGTTCAGAGAGATAAGAAATTAGTTCCTGGCACAGAGTAATTCAATCCATGAGCTTATTTTTTTTATTGGTGTGTATCTATCACACACAGCAATGGGTTTCTTAAGGAAGATTTCAAGCATATCATGTAATTTGACTATATTCACCCCCATGCTTTCGTTCCCTTTGACCCTCCCTCCTTTCTCTTCCTGCTACTTGTCATTCCTTCCAACAATATCACTTCTGTTTTTGTGTCATGAAGCTACTAAATGAATGAGCTTATTTTCTAGCCTTTAAGCCCAAGTACAATCTTTCTCCCATTTATATTCTACCAAGCTGAATTTTAAAAAATAGTAGAAAATGGTTGAACTGAACTCACACTAAAATACCGTTCTTAGAACTTAAGGTTAATTTGTTGCTAAAAAAAACATTTCAATGGTCAGTATTATGTCTTAATGAGGTTTAAAAATCTGTTACTTGGTTTATTGCATACAAGCTTTCTTAGTTTTTTTTCCATTTCTGAATACTATGTTATGAGGCAGTTAATAAAATAACTTTCAATATTACAAATAGTGTAATATCTAATAGCTTGTATTTTATCAAACATTGTCTTATTATTATATTTGCTAAATCAATCCCATGACTCCCTCATATTGTAAATTGCTAATTAGGAGAGTTGTGCAGCACATGACACCGCAACTTCATCTGTGTTATTTCCATAAAATTTGCATCTCATCCATCAAATCCTAGTGTTGTATTGTCCATATTATCTCTTTGCTGCCAGTAAGGGTTACAGAATAGGATGTAATGTACTTGATATAAAATCTCATTGAAAACTCTTCGTTGATTATAGGGTGTTCTTCTGATCTCATCAGCCTTTATGTAAATATATGCTGTGGCTATAAACCAGATGAGGAATGGAATATGTATATATCAATTGACTCAATATTGTTAACACAATGCTGTTTGATATAGCATCGCAAAAATTCCTGATGAGTAAGATCCATCTTTCTTACCTTAAAATGAAGGGCTATAAATTCAAAAGATATAAGCAATTTAGGCCAAACAACACAACTACAAATCAGCAAAGTCAAAATTTATATCAAATATCAAAATGTTAAAGCCTGTGTTTACTTAACAATATGAAAATGCCATTTACTTGTATATGGCTGAAAGAAAACATGGTGACTATGTGACTTGCCACAGTTCTTGGAACTGACTCAATAACTGTAACAATAACTGCGTTTGTATATAGTATATAGTATATAGTATATTGTATAGTATATAGTATATAGTATATAGTATATAGTATATAGTATATAGTATATAGTATATAGTATATAGTATATAGTATATAGTATATAGTACAACACATGACTGTATATATTCTACATATGATATATATTGTATATAATGATATATAATATAGTTTAATATATAAAATCATATAGATATAATATAGAATTCTATGTACTCCAAATCAAAACAATCAGGTAATAGTTATCTATTTTTATGATAAAATAAAATCTATGCAATCTTAATTTTAAAAATGGTTTCAAGGACATGCCCTCCACATAGTATAAATTTATTTCCATCTCATGTTTTCGTAATTATTCACATATTATGAATTATTTTTATATTCCATCTAAACTTTACCTTGTGTTCCTTGAAAGTGGTTAGTCATCTCAACAGTTCCATGTGGTACTGTCTTCATATATGTTACAGAGAAACAAACCAACAACCATAACAAACATATAAGACAACCAATGAAAATTTGACCAGCTTCAAACAGCTAATAAAGTCTAGCAATGAGCAGGCTGTTGGATTCATAGTCTAAAGATACAGGGCAATACTGCATATTAACATTGATAAGCCTGTCTCACTCTGGAAGTGAAGTCACCCCTTCAACCCTATGTAAAAACTCTGCTGAAGGATTTGAGTTCTGAACACCATGGCCTTCTCAGGCTGCATCATTGTCCTCTTGCTATCCTAGGAAGCAGATAGTATCAAAACTGCCTCAAAGTGGTGGAAATGGGCATGGTACCA
Source organism: Zapus hudsonius (assembly GCA_004024765.1). NCBI lineage: Eukaryota > Metazoa > Chordata > Mammalia > Rodentia > Dipodidae > Zapus > Zapus hudsonius. Next base: position 128,165 of record PVHP010000296.1, on the reverse strand, counting down.
CTTACCATCACCCCAAGTGACCCATTGGCCAAATTTTTGCTTCCTATTTCAGCAACCTTATGCTTCACTGACCTAGGTAGGAGTCTTTGCTCCAGAAGGGGGAGTGTTTTCACCAGGAGGCACAAAGAGCATTCCATTGAACTGGAAGCTAAGACTCCCCCCTGGCCACTTTGGGCTCCTGATGCCCTCCAGTCAACAGGAGGTGGCAACCACTCTGGAGTATGCTGGCTGGAGGTGCTGGGTCTCTCTCTCTCTCTCTCTCTCTCTCTCTCTCTCTCTCTCTCTCTCTCTCTCTCTCTCTCTCTCTCTCTCTCTCCTTGGATCTGGAAAAGGGGGCCAGCCTGTTTCACCATTCTGAAACTTCCCCTGGATCTGTTATTTCAATAAATACTCTCCTCCCAAAACTGTGCCTGGTTTTGAGATTGTTCCCAGTAGTGTGTGGCTGAATACGACATGTTGGTGAATCACCTGAGTGCTCAGCCTTGTGAAGCAGCAGCCTTGTCTCTTCCCAATGATCTTGATCCAGTATTCCTCCCAGAATTATGATGTATTTCCTTTGATGTGTCGTCCACTTTGAATGGGTTTCTCCTTTGGAACCCAGAGCCCTGGACCTTAGAACATATGCAGATACTTGGCATGGGTTTTGGGAGCAATGACAGATAAGCTACTGTGACATCTGGCTTCCAAGCAGTCACAACGAGGATGGGTATTGCCCTCGGGAAATTGTGCCCTCTACTGGTTCAGTATTATCCTCAATCTGGTTCCTCACTGCAATGTCAAAAAGTCATTGAATCCTTTGGTTGGAATAGCAGCTTTGGGTTGATGTAATAAGTGATAAGACTGTCCATATACCCAAAGTGCATAATGCTTCCTTTCATGAAAGCAGTGCCCTGGTACAGTGCAATGTGGTATAAGATCCTTGATGAGGGATCACACACTCTAAGCACAGGGACAGTTGGTACTCTCTGAGACCTTCGGGTAGTAAGTGCAACAGCCCTTTTATTTCATCTTGTGTTCAATCGCCCTCCTCAAGGAATGGTGCTATGTTGTGGTTTCTTGGTTGGTCTGTGTTGGTAGTAAATTTGACATGTGGCTAGGGTAGTGGGTGATTCAAACTTGGTGAATTGAAGCCCATTATGCTTGACCTATGTATGAGCATTCACTTCTGCTACATTGCCACTCTCTTTAGGTGTTCATTATGCTGCTGCTGATATGGTCTCTTTATATCATAGTTCTTTCCACTGCCTGCTCCAATCCATTAATATTTCCAGGTCTCTCTTCTCTAGAAGGGAATGCAGTGATAAAAGCTTTTCATGTTCATCAACTGGGATATTCATATTCTCAATGTCAAGGCCCCTTTCCTTCCACACATGAGAATTAGCCTTAACGTAGCTGACCTGGTAGAGCTGGCCAAAAGGCTTTTTAAAAAATCATTAATCTCAGAGACTTCTATTTCTGACCAAAGGAAATGAGTGTACCTTGATACTGTATAACAAGTGGTAGTCTTGCAAGATGAACACCTCCACCTGCCTCTTCCCTTTCCATACCAGTTCTTCCCCCTCAGTCAACATATTTCATCAAGAAATGAAATTCATCTGATCCCACCTTGATCCTGAAATAGACTTGGGATTGGCTATCAAATGTATAAGAAGAGTTGGTTCTTTTCTGATTCATGAGCACATAAGGAGATGGGCACCTTTCTCTTTCTTTTCTTGGCACTCAATCACCATGTTATGAGGCGCTCCATCCATATGGAGAGGTCACATGAAGGAGAATTGATCTGATTCGGGCCAGCATCCAGAATCCCATGCCAGCTACATGAAAGGACAATATTGGATATTCCATAGCCTCAAGTCCTCGGATGACTCCAGCCAATATGACATGGCAAAGAAAAGCTGTCTAGCCGAACTCAGTCAAACCATTAGTCACGAGAGCTAATTAAATGATCATTATTTGAAGCCATTAGTTTTATTTAAAGCTACCACCTTAGTTATCTATCACAGTACCTCCAATACAGGTATAACTCGATTATAGATTTGTATGATTCTACTGAACTCTGAAGTTCCCTTGCAAAGCCCATACCTCTGGCATTCGTTAGAGCATCTGCTGTAAGAGCCTTGAACACCAGATGTCTGTGAGCACCTGCTGGATGCTTTTAGTTTCATAAATAGTGAAGCTGTTTCCCAAGCCTAATGAGCTAAGAATGCAGCAACTCCTAAACCCAAATGCTATATTTTTTTGTCTGCATCATGCTACTATTCTTCTTAGGAGGTATTGAGGACCAGTTGTTGATATGCAGCACAGATACATAATCTGCAAAGATCAACCCCAAATTCCCCTTTACTTATCTAGTGTTCCTCTACATAGAAGGTGTTGAATTTGCCTGTCAGAAGATGTCATCTCTTTATCCTTTAAGGAAAAACTTAACAAGACCACTAATGTTTTGGGATAGTTAGAATTAAAATTTCTCTGCTGTAAATTTTCTTGTTTCTTGGTAAAATTGTTACTTTTCCCCACTCTTAACTAAATTGTGTTTTTCCCATTGTTTTTTTTTTTCTGGTTGGTGTTATTTGTATTGCTAAAGTGGGATTAAACTTAACTGTTATTGCTATGTGGCTGGAATTACATGGGATAAGTTACCATCTCACATAAAGCAAATAGGCTTCATGGTTCAGCAACCAACACAAAACTAGCTTAATGTGATGGAACGGTACAATTTTAAAAGTAAAGATCTTGATGGTTATAAACATCAAATTCTTTGGGGTTGGAAAAGACCTCAAAATTTGCTTTTTATTCAAACCCCCAGCCATTGGAACCACAGAATTATACTGTGTTATTCAGCATTCTGTTGCTATGACAAATATCTAAGAAAACAATCAACTGATAAAGAGAGAAGCTTTGTTTTGGCTCATACTTTTAGATCAGTTCATGATTGATGTAGCTTTTGGGCCTTACAGTACATTATGTAAGAAGCATGTGACGCAATCAGACCCCTCACCTCACGGACAAGAAGCAAACGAGAATGAGAAGGGGACCAGGATTCCATAATCCTCTTTGGAACAGACTCACAATGACCACAAAACCTCCCATTAGACACTACCTCATAAGATCTCACCAGAAGAATTATTGAAGATGACTGACTAGCAGACATGCGTGTACCTCGGGAAACAAGGGCCAGGGTTCTCAGCGGGGTTCCAGGTCATGGACACAAGCTGTGGTCAGGCGCTGAGCTCCAGACACCTCCCAGCACAGGATCCTCAAGATTGGAAGCCGCCAGCGTGGACCAGCACTCACAGCTCGCAGGAGGCAATTGTGTTTGTATTTTTCAGGATGGGGCAAGAGAGCTGGGGCCCATCTAATCCTACCAACCAACCATAGGCAGATAGCTGAGATCCTGGCAAGAGAGGAGCCACCACATATGGAACCCCGCAGAGAATGACAGGATGAACAAGGAACCCATAGCCACAGCCATTCAATCAACACAGGATAAGCCAGGGTGACAGAAACCAACGATTTTTGACACAAAGACCCCAAAACTCACAACATTAAAGCAGTCTTAATACTCATCCACCACGACTTAGGGAACTGAGCGGAAGAGGGGGCGGAAAGATTGTGAGAGCCATGGTGGGGGAGACTATCCAGAGGCATGGCACCCCTCAGTAACAACATACTAGGGCCAGGAGAACCTGGCTGAATACTAGGCTATCCATGGTCCCCTGTCACAAGGACTGATCCAGACAACCCACTGAAGAGGATATCCAGCTGATTGGGGATGGGGAGGGGGGCATCGGGGAATTGGGGTTAACAACTAATTGTTTGCCCACTAAATAATGTAACTCATTATGGAGAATAAAAAAATAAAATAAGATAAAGATGCTTGCTTATAAGAAAAAAATAAAAATAAATAAATAAAGATCTCACCAGTTCCCAGTAGTGTCACTATAATGTTTAATACATGAGTCATTAAGGAGCAGCTATTATCCAAACTAAAGTTTGTGATTTGTTCATTTTTTTAACAAATTGTCTTTGTTTATATTTTCTCACGAGTTCAAGAATTTCATATCTTTATAGGTTTAATTATTATATAGTTTCTGCTGATTTCATAAGTGATTATTTCTTACCAAAAAACCTCATCTTCTATCTGAACTATTACATTCCCCTTGTGATTGACTGACTGGCTCTCCTCTGATTTATTCCAGGCCACAACCATTCCTAGTAATCTGTACTAATTCTGGTGTGCTTGTTTGAGATTGAGAAAGGACTTCTGCTTTTCCCAGCCCCTCTTTCCACCTGGTGAGAGATGCCCACCTCTTTCTGGCAGCATGACTTAGTACATTACCTGCACTTCTGCTAACCTCCACCTCACAGATCTGTTTCAGAGATTAAATGACAACACGCATGAAGCACTCTTGCAACTATAAAAGTGGTCCAGTATTCTATTACGTCTAAATTTGTCCTAAAGAAATATCACATGAAATGTCTCGTCCTACTACAAGACAGTCTCCTAAATGCTGACAGTCCCACTTGGACCTCTTCATCTTCTCTGTATCTCCTCTTTCTCCTTGAACTCAGCATCTGTCATCTGTTCCTCTGGCTCATGCTTGTGTTGGCTATTGATTCTAGTTTATGCCCCATTGATATCAGGAATAACTTTTTTTCAATTAAAAATTTTAACATGTATCAATTATACAAATTAATGGTAGAAGCTTGAGAAGTGACTCCTGCTATTTTCCCAAAACTCTTCTTTTATGGTTCTTCTATTTTTAAGGATAGTTTGCATTTTTTGTTATTGATGGCATTATTTCTCATGTTTGAAGTAAACTCCTTGGATAAATCTTTGACCCAAGGTAAAGTCTTCAAAACAGAGGTAAGCAACAGTGAGAGCCACTTTGTATTAGGTGTGGGGGAATAAGGTCAGATGTAAGCTATTTTGTCCACCTCTCCCCATCTATATTTGTCAATACATATGTTTTCTTTTTGTTTGCCTATGTATCTATCCATCCATTTATCTATCATACATGTTGTCTGTCTGCTTATCTATCGATCAATCTATTTATCTATCTATCATCCATCTATCATTTGTCGAGAAAGATATTTAAAGAAAATATTCAGTTTGTTGTTTTTGAATTGTGCATGACACAGCATTGAACTTGAACGACTATGGGTTTCCCTGCACCCCTTTCCCACACACTTCATCAATGCTGTCTGTGGGTTGACTGGTTTGTATACACTATTCAAAGAAAATAATTTGAGATGTGTTGTAAAGTTATCTGTATGATGTCCTGATAAGACAGTTCCCCCCACCACCATCACTGGGAAAGGAGACTTGGAGTGCCTTGAGGAGTATAGCCCGGTCCTGGGTGTTGATTATAACAGTTTGGAGTTGGAGTTTATAATTGCACAAAAGCTCTTTTCTTTTTCAACCACTAGCTGTTTCAAGTGTTGAAACCTCACTTATACATGTGAATGTTTTTCCAGCTGTGTGTAATTGAATGTACTTAATCTTAAATACATCTGTTATTCTTGGTATTTTTCTATACAGAAAAGAAGGTACAATTCTCCACCAAAGTTATTCCTTTTATTTCCTCAAAGAGCTGGTAGAATACAGTTATTTATATTTTACTGTTTTTTCCAAGAAAATATGAAGACATGGGGAAAGTCTTTGGTTTTGCTTTTACTTCAGAAGTTAGGTACCTTACTTAATTGGTCTTTAAGTGACCTGTGGGGACATTCCCTTTGTTTGGAAATATGGTTTTTTTTTTTTTTTGTATGTGTGTGTGATTTTGCAACATTTTTCAGTCCTTTCTTTGTTCCCCTCATGATATTGCTTCATCTGATTGCATTTAATATTAATGTTTTCCCTTTCAAATAATGGGAGAGAATGCTTGCCTCACATAAGCAGAGCCCTGGCTTTGATTCCCAGGATGGCAAAATAAACTAGTCAATGAAATCATATAGAACTGTTCAAAACAAGAACATGACAAAATTATGTAGATTAAAAAAAACAGTCTGTTGTGATAACAGTAGGATTATTTTAACATAAAGGCTATTTCCCAATAGTGCATGCAAAAGCAATTTGTTGGGCATTTCTGTGTAACATTATGTGTTCCAATTAACTCCAAAGGTCTATACTTATATCAATCACCTTGGAGATCTATCCGTCTGTGACTCTCCATCTATCATGTATGCTGTTTTTCTGTCTATGTATCTACCTATTGTCTTTCTAAACATATACATATACAGTTTGTTCTTGTGCAGAGTTGGTATCTTTTATCAAAAATGCTTGGAACAAGGCTGAGGAGATTGCTCAGTGGTCAAAGGTTCTTCTTTGCAAAGGTTCAGTTGCCCAATACTCATATAAATCCACATGCACACAAAATGTGCATGCATCTGGAGTTTATTTGCATGAGGCCCTAGGTAGCCATTTTCTCTCCCTCCCTCCCCCCTCTCTCCTCTCTATCAAATAAATAAATAAAAACCTCTGGTGCAGTTCATAACCCCCTAACCTATGGACAGATCCAGTATGTACACTGAGGAAGGACCCCAGTGGGTGGGGACAGAGAGGAGGGAAACGGGGACCCCTTCACAAGATTTGATCATATAATACATACACTTATTCATATTAAAGATATTGTTTAAATGTTCATAAGAACTCTCAGGACAAGATATGTTACCGATTTTAATTTGAGATTTGGGGATATTGGCATACATATCATGATATATGGTTCATACCTAGCCAGGAGCACCCTAAGAAAGGAGGGGGTTATGTTGTCTCACATTTCAAAGGGATCGAGTTCAGGGACTCTGGTGGCAAAGATATAACATCAGGAGGGGGAGGCAGCTGGCCACGTTTTCTGCAGTCACAAAGTAAATTGATGACCATGAGCCCCCACTAGCTTGTTCCTTTTTATTCCCTGTAGGAAATCACAACCCATACCATCTACCACCACCCACTTTCAGGATGAGCTTTCCCTGCTTAATTCTTTCTGGAAACACCCTCATAGACATACTGAGAGATATGTTTCCATGGTGAATATTAATCCAATCAAGTAACAATGAAGATCAATCAGCACAGGATGCCTTAGAGATGAAATCCATGTCTATAAATGAAATTCATCTATTTCATATATGCTTATTAACATAGCCTGAAAATAACTTTATATGGTGTTCTACATAATTTGTTGATAAAACAAAATTTCATGGCTCAGCATTTTCCAGTGGTGATGATGTTTTGACATGTAAAGTGTTTTGAATTTTGGAGCACTTGGATTTTGGATTTTGCAACTAGGGAGGCTCAAACTGTAATAAGGTTTTTGTAATGGTTTGATCCAGGTGTCCACACAAACATATGTGTTCTGAATACTTGAACTCCAGCTAATGGTAGTTTTTGAATTGGAACCTTTTTAGTGTGTTGTTGCTGGTGGACTTTATGGGGGTTCTAGCCAGCTTCCCCTTGTCAGTGTTTGGCACACCTTTCCGCCACTCTTTGCAGTGCTGTGGTGGAGGTGATGTCCACTTTCTGCTCATGCCATCATTTTTCCTGTCATGATGGAGTCTCCCCTCGAGTCTGTAAGCCAAAATCAACCCCTTCTTTCCACTAGCAGCTTTGGTTGGGTTCTTTTCTGTGCAGCAATGAGAAGGTTGACTACAACAGGTTTATTCTGACTTCATTTTTCTCTTTTCCATGTTTTAATTTCCATTTTGTATGTGTATTGTGTGCAGATGTGTGTAGGTCAGAGGTGTTGGATGTCATCTACAGTCACTCTCCTCCTTATTTTGTGAGACAAGATCTCTCACTGAACCTAGAACTCATCATTTCAGCTAGATGAGCTGGCCAGCAAGCCCTAGGAATCCTCCTCAGTGTTGAGACAACAGATGCACACCAACATTTCCTGCTCCTGCATGGGGGTTGGGGTGGTCTATAGTTTTACCTCATGCTAGCACAGTAACACTGTACCCACTCTCCAGCCCTCCATTTGCTATGTTTTCGTGCTCTGCCCACAGTAATACATATGTGCCTGACAAATGCTAACTTTGTTAAATAATCATTAGAAAAAAAACTGGTGGGGGCTGGTGTGTTTAGGGGTACCAGAATGTGGGGGGTTGGTGTGTTCCAGGTGAGGGGTGAGAAGGCAGCCAGAGCTGAGGATAACCAAAATATATCAATGGGACAAGAAGTGATAGCTGACTCCCTGGCAGGAGATGAACCACCCTTCGCATATCAGCTGGGGCCCAGGTGAAGCCACAGAGGAATAGGTGAAATGAACGGGAGTGCTGCTTCCATTGAGAGCCTGACAACCTGTGCCATGGTGATGGTGACAGACACTGAGGATAATCAAAATGCACCAAAGCAGAAGTGCAGATGTTGCTGAGTGCTTAACACTAAAATAGACTTGAGGGCTGGAGAGATGGCTCAGCAGTTAAGGCACTTGCCTCCAGTGCCTAAGGCCCTGGGTTCAATTCCCCAGGACCCACATAAGCCAGACCCACAAGGTGGTGGCCCTGGTGTTCTCTCTCTCTCTCTCTCTCTCTCTCTCTCTCTCTCTCTCTCTCTCTCTCTCTCTCTCTCTCTCTCTCTCTCCTTGAAAATAAATAAATAAACTTTTAAAATAGACTTGAGACTCACCAAGGCTCAGGGACGCTTTTGGGAGAGCAGGTGGGATGAAAGTTGTTTGTTTTGGCTTACAGACTCAAGGGATAGCTCCATGATGGCATGAACAGAGGCCGGACATCACCTCCTGGCCAATATCAGGTGGACAATGGCAGCAAGAGAGTGTTCCAAACACTGGCAAGGGAAAGCTGATTATAATTCTCACTATAAGACCCATAAGCCTACCCCCCAACCACACATCTCCAACAAGTTCTAATTCCCAGATTGCCATCAGCTGGGCATCAAGCAGAACACATAAGTTTATGGGGGGACACCTGACTCAAACCATATCAATGACTCTCATGAAGTTTGTCTATTCTTTCCAAGAAAAACGAAAGGAAATACCTATATGCTTATATAAAAACTGGAAGTCTGTTGGATAAAAAACACTCTCTTCACTAAAAAACAAAAGCTTTCCCTCTCCCTTCCTTTAAAAGTCCTCCTCACCTAAAAGCTTCTTTTCTATATAGGCCCTGTCAAGAGAGAGAGAGAGAAAGAGAGAGAGAAGAGAGAGAGAGAAGAGAGAAAGAGGAGAGAGAGAGATTGGAGAATATAGGAGGAAACGGGCATCATGAGCAAGGGATGCAGAAGGGTGCCAGGGAGAAAAATGATACTTGGTTCTCTATAATATTGCAAAGCCTAATATCTGTAGAACATTTACCCCTGAATATCATACAAAAGAATTTATTGGCATTGTACAAGAGTTTGACAAGGAAAAACAAAAGGAAAGAAAGGAGGAGAAAGGAAGGAGGAGGACCAAGCTATTTCCATTCCAAAGCATTTTAAGTATTTTTTTTCAAATGTGTATGAACATTAGAACAAAGTTACCCATTTTAAAATGGAACAAAACATTGATTTGCATAATTGAAACATTTCTTAAAATATAATTTAGAATTTGGCAGGGGAGGGAGACTTTATCATCAGAAAATTTATATGTTAAAACATGCATGAAATGCTGCCTGTCATTTAAACTGTTTCCTTAAGGAGAATTTTCAGCTTAAGTTATCTCGATCTCTTTTAAAATGAATTATGTGAAACATTATGGTTAATGTTGAGTTTGCAAAATCAATTATCTAGTTATCTACTTAGAATTGTCATTATAGTGGTCAAATTATGTATGATTTGAATTTTAAGATTTCATGTAAGTTATAGGTATATTGTATCTGATTGCAGAGATAAGGCCTTTCTGGTGGATCATCAGTACTTTGTTCATAGGCTTAGTTAACATTTTGTTTTCTTAGTCCATATTAATGAGCTTCAACTCATACATGAAAATGACATTTAAGAATAATAGCCAGGTTCAACATTTAGCTGTTGAGTATGGTATTTCCATTCTAAAACTGGGTCTGAAATCTTCAAATAAGACTAATGATACCTAATGATAATTAATATTGGCAATATGTCATTGGTTTGCAATTCTATTTAGAAGAAAAAGACATGGCAAGGATACTTTTAAAGCTGATATTATGCTGTGCCTAATGGTACAAGTTTATAATCCCAGGTACTCGAGCCAGAGACAGAATGACTGCAAATTCAAGGCAATTTAGCAAGATTGTGTAACAAAATAAAAGATTGAAAACATGGGCTGAAGAGACGGTTCTGTGGGTAGGCAGAGAGGTTGCTCTGCAAGTATGAGGGCCTGAGACGGCCTGAGGCTGAAATCAATTAGCGAGCATTTATGTAATACATCTGGGCATCTTTGTGCATACTTATAATCCAAGTCCCACAGAGACCAGAGAATCGCTGGGCTTGTGAAAATTAGCATCTGCAGGTTTAGAGAGAGATTCCAGATCAGGGAAAAACTCAGATGAGTGGTAGAGGAGGACACTCAGTTGTTTCCTCTGGCCTCCACATGCACACATGAAGCATGCATGTCCATAACTGCACATGTGTGCATACACACACAAACACGTAAAATATAAAAAGAGCGGGCTGGAGAGATTGCTCAGTGGTTAAGGCACTTGCCTCCAGTGCCTAAGGTGCTGGGTTCAATTCCCCAGTAACCACATAAGCCAGATCTACAAGGTGGTGGCCCTGGTGCTCTCTCTCTCTCTCTCTCCCTCCCTCTCTCTCTCTCTCTCTCTGTCTCTCTCTCTCTTTCTGTCTCTCTCTCCTATCTCTGCTTGAAAATTAATAAATAAAATATTTTTTAAAAAGAGCTAGAGACTTATCTCAGTGAGAGAGAAATTATGTTGAATTTATACAGGTTTAAGTTTAATCCCTTGTATTACAAAAAGAGAAAAGTACAAAAATAATCTGTTATTACTTATGGCCAAGAGCTAATATGTGGTTCTCATAGATGACATATTGAGCCATTATCTATTTAATGTCATGTTAAGTAAGCATTTCAAAGTACCATTAAAAAAACCCTTTATTCTCTTTCCCCTAATTTAGTTGATTTGAAGCCCATTTGTGCTTTTTTTGTAATTTTTTAATTTATTCATTTTCAAGCAGAGAAATAGAGAGAGAGAGAGCACCAGGGCCACCACCTTGTGGGTCTGGCTTATGTGAGTCCTGGGGTATTGAACCCAGGGCCTTAGGCACAGGAGGCAAGTGCCTTAACTGCTGAGCCATTTCTCCAGCCCCATTCGTGCTTTTTAATAATCTTCAAAAGCGGTAGTTTTCAACGATAAAGTCCTGCTGTCAAAAGAAGCTGACTTTGAGATCTGATGCTGATGTTCATGGGCCATTTGATCTTGGAAATGTCGTTTTAACTTGTCTGACTGCTTCTCCTGTGTGAAGCAGAATTAACCAGGCCTGATCTGTCTGCTTCTCACAGTTCCCTGGACAGCAAATACAGCAATCAATATTATTCATTTTGTAAATGACTGTTAAATAAATGAATGAGATTTTATTCTCTCAGTTCCTCACACAGTAAGATGAATACAAACATCTTTTTCTGATGGATGTAATTTGTTCATTAATTTAAAAATGATTTCCTCAAATTTAGTGTATTTAAGAAACAAAGCCAAGTGTGGTGGTACATGCCCTTAATCTCAGCACTCTGGAGGCTGTAGTAGGAGGATTGCCATGAGGCCAGCCTGGGGCTACAGAGTGAAACCCAGGTGAGCTTTGGCTAGAGTAAGACCCTACCTCAAAAAAAAAATCTTCAAGGTTATATTTCATTATGGTCTCAGTGATTAAAGGTGCTTGCTTGGCAGCCCAAGTTCAATTCCTCAGTACCCACATAAAGCCAGATGCACAAAATGGTGCTTGGAATTTGGAAGCCCTGGTGTGACCATCTCTGTCTTTCACCTCTTTCCACACAAATAATTGTTTTAAAAATGTTTAAAATAAAAGGAAAATATTGCAATAGCATAGTTGTGATTTGAACTATGACCCTTTAGACGTCTCAGTGCCCTAAAGGAGTATTAAAGGATAACATCAAAGCTAGGAAACACACAGTTACTAACTGCTACATCAGTGCTATGGGTGAACAGGTGCCAAGCTCAGCTATTGCTCTAAAGACACTAGATCCTGAGCTCCCAGAGCTGTAACCAAGAGTTCCTGCTAGTGGAGTGTGCATGTGCTGAGGTTCCTTTCTTGCGATGAGATCTGAGTACTTGACTCTCCCTGTCTCTATCTTTAAGTGGAGCACTCCTGACTCTGAGCCTTGCTGCCTGCCTGGTGTGGGGATGACACTGAAGACAGACTTCCATTCTTTCTGCCTTCCCTCCTCTTCCCCAATATTCCCTGAGCCTTGGCGGTTGTGTTATACATCTCCTTTAGTGTTGAGCTCTCAACAGCCTCTATTGTTTTCTGCTTTGATGAGTTTTGAGTCTTAACAATGTCTGCTACCATCTCCCTGGGTGAGTCTCTCAGGCTAGCAGTGAGAGTAGCACTCACATTTAGCCTGCCATCTCTTGTGTATTTTTTCATGAGCCCTGGCAGATATGGTAGAGTTGGTTTGTGGAAGGTGTATTTTGAGACATTGAACACCCCCCACCCACTGGTACATTCATGAATCCACAGTGAAAACCAGTAGCTCCACTGAGAAGGGCTCTGGGTGGAATGGGGGGGGGTGTGAGGTGGCATAAGGGTATATAACCCAGCAGGACTCTGACCAATATGCAAGAAGTCCAGACAATAAAGTTCTCAAATTAAAAAGAAAAAGAGTTTTCCAAGTATGCTGTTGTGTACTAAAGAGAAACTATCAGTAGTTTTTGGACGTTAAATTCTGTGAGAAAAACCTTATAAAACTTTATATCAAAAATAGTGTCTAGTATTATGCCAAAAAAGTATTTTAAAGAATGTAAAAATAAGATTTAGGGATTCAAGTTTCTCTTGCAACTTTTATCCAACCTGTTGATATCCAAATATCAAAGTTTTGTGCTACCAACTGTAATAACCACTGGTTCAGCTCCCATTGAAATAAGTGTCTGAAACTGATCATTGATAATTTGAAATCGGTTTAGGTGATACGCATAGTGGTATATATGTTGAATTTTTGCTTTACATGTAATTTACCCATGCAGGTACTATTCCAGGTGATCGTGTCTACACTCTGAAGCCATTTGGAATATTTTATCATATTGTAACTCCCTAAAGTAAGAGCTAGTGTGTGATCAAGTGTTGCAAACAAACACCTCAGAGATGTCACAAATAGTAAGTTTCACCAGGTGGTTGGAAATTGAGCGAAAGGGAAGGAAGGCAGAGCCATTTATTCTACAGAAGTAGTTCTTTAAGTGTGTTCTTTATAGCATGCTCAGTTCACGGAGGAGCTTATTAAAAATGCAGATTACCAGGTCAGACCACAGCTATGGAATTTACAGACTAGGAGTGAGAGTCCAGAGATCTAGCATGCCTGGTCCTCTAGTGGGCTTGAATGCATGCTGAAATTTCAAATCTGCTGCTCTGGAGCTGTTTGTAAGCTCTCTGATGCAACTACTCCATCTGTATGACTATTGTTCAACAGCCTTGCAGGTCAAAAATGAGGCCACTCACCCCAGTAGTTTCAGGAGGTGAGAATATTGGCTTAGCAACTAGAGACTCTACAAAAGATGCTAGCTTCTTAATTGATGCAACCATCATCCCACTTGCCCCAGCCTGTTTCACTTACATTTCTTAAAAACAGTATTGGTTCATTATGTCCAGATTCATTTGCCATTAAGCCATCAATTCTCGAGTTTATTTTCTGACCTTATGATCTTATTTCCTTAGAACCTCACTGTACACAAGGGGGGTCAGTTTTATCTGCTGGGAGATCATTACCACAAAGGCTTCTCTGTCCAGTTCCCTCCCCCTGGACAAAGGGAATTCTGAATATGTCTCCTAGTTTTTATCTCGAGTCCTATATATCCCTTCAAATATGCCCAGGGCTTAGTCAGAGCCAACCTGACAATTGGATTCTCTATCATTCTCTCTGCTTGGATCAGTTCCTCAGTGACCCAAACCTTCCCAAAAGCACACAGCCAACATCTTCCCATCACCAGATGACCGAGCAGCAGGTTAGACAACTTGGCATGTCCTCTTCCAGTATAGAGTAGCAGCAAGAAAGGCATTGTCCTTTACGATACATAGAGGTCAAAACTGGAATGTTTTTTACAGAACAATTAAAGTTGGCTTGTCCATAGCTAAAAACAACTCGATAACATCATTTCCAGTCTTTCATTGTCTCTCTTTCTGTCTTCAATGGAATTGAGTGCCAGGCTTGACTGCCTGTGAGCATAACTTGGATCCTGGGCTGTTGCATTGCATTTCACTAGTTAGGGATTTGCTATCTCAGGGAACTTCTCAGACATACCTGGTCTTTTACCTAAATTAGGTTGCCACTTACCAGGCATAGTAATTAGGCTGTACGCATACACGTGTTTATGCATAAAAGGAGAAAAGGCACACACAGAAAAAAATGGAGAAGATTTTCTTTTCTGCCTTTTCTAATCGCTGTCTCCTATGCCTACCTGCTTCTCCACCCATTTCTCTTAAGAAAGCCTGCTTCCACACCTATAATTTAAAAGAAATATTAAGCATCACATACTTTGGGATTAATTTGGCTGACTGCTGGTTTTACTTCCAACAGTTTCAACAAAGGATTTCTGAGAAAAATGTGTGAAAAAATGGTTTCCTAAGACATTATAAAACTATGAAAAATACATAAAATATCTCATAGACAGGCGTGGGTTTGCATGCCTGTGGTCCCACTGTTCAGAGGGCTTGAAACTGGGAATGCTACCCTACCTCCTCCAGTAACAAACAAAAAACAAAACAAGAACCTAAAAACAGTGACAACAAAAGCCAAGGAAGGGCTGGAGAGATGGCTCAGTGGTTAAGGCACTTGCCTGAAAAGCCTAAGGACCCAAGTTCAATTCCCCAGTGCCCACATAAAGCTGGGTGCATAAAGTGATGCATACATCTGAAGTTGGTCTGCAGCGGCTTGAGGTCCTGGCACACCTATTCTCTCTGTCTCTCTTCTCTCTCAGCTTAAAACAAATCAATAAAATACATTTTTTAAAAAGCCAAGGAAAAATAGTGCACCTGGAATAAGTTATTATGTTAACATTTAAAACATTATTTGTGTGTACATGTGCGTGCGTGCATGCATGCATGTGTGTGTGTGTACGTGTGCATGTGTACTCAAGCACATGTGTGCCAAGGTAAGGTTAGAGGAGAACTTTCAAGTCTTCTTCCACCTTTTTGAGACAGGGCCTCTGGTCTCTGTAGATGAATTCCAATCTGGCTGACCTGCAAGCTTTCGATTCTCCTGGCTCTACCTCCCATTGTCATAGGTACCTTGGGGGTCACAGATTCACTCACCACTTTGATTCACATGGGCGCTGGGGAATCAAACTCAGATAGGCAGATCTGAACCCTTCTGTCATCTCCCCCAGCCCCTGGATTTTGTTTTCAGCTTATTTGGACAAATAAGTTTTCAAATATCCAGAATGCTCACTGCAAAGTGGAGCAATGACTTTTAGGTTTTGTTGTTGTTGTTATTTGCAACTTGACATTGTAGTAAGTGGTCGAAAAGATGCTTTGGAATGACTTCCTCAGTCTTTAAAAATAGGTGCTATTGATCTGTTTGGCTATCTGAAACGGCCAAGCCCTAAAGATGTTCCTTGTGTTAAGATTTAGTACGTTATCTGCAGCCTGATGGACACAAAGAAGATGGATAGAATAACCAGACGAAAGCACAGAGCCATGATTTCTCTCCAGTCTCCATTTACTATCTGCCAGTGTCTGAGAAGTAGTTCCTGTACTTATCTTTTAGTAGCATCAGTAACCCTTTCAGCTCCCATCCCCATAAACCATCTTCTATCAGTTTCAAGATGTTTTCTCTAATGGCTATTAAGTTAATAGACATTTCAGGTCTGCTATACTATCGGTAAATTGTTCACGCAGGATAAAGCCTGAGCAGGTTTCTATTTCAGATTATTATATCAGAAGCACACACGTCTATTAAACAGAAACAAATTTTTGCCTTTTTCTGGATTTGACTTCAACATCTAAGGTAATTGGGAAATTGAAGAGTAATATTTCTATTAATGTCAAAATGCTATGTTGAAGCCTTTTTTTTTATAAACTGTATCCCTGCAGAAAAGCAGTGAGAATAAATTGGAATTTTCAGTATCATTTTGGATTCATTTAAGATACTTAAGAATGTATTGTTTGATTTGTCATGTTTACTTCTTCACAGGAGCATGGCTTTTCTCCCAACATGATTTTGAATCCTATGTTCCTCAGCATATAAGAGTTTATATGTATGTGTTGATTTAAACTAATATTTGATTTAGAGTCATATATACACCATGTATATATTCATATAAAATATTTGGCAGGAAAAAGACATATTTGAGAACACAGGCTCTAGCTGATGTCATAGGGTATGCTGTTTCATTCTCAATTGAGAATTTATGCTTTGGAGGTCATTAAATCTTGAAAATAAAAAGGAGAGTAAATTAAAGTAATATATTGATGAATTGTCTGGAAAACGTATTTTTCTGGGGGGAGAAAAGTATTAAAGTAACAGATTCAGGGAAAGTTTAATAATGAAAAAGGCTGACCCCCTTTTATAGATCCAAGCAGAGAAATCCCTTATCTCCAGCCAGCATACTCCAAAACCCTGGAAAACATATTTTTTACACATAAAACCTACTTAATAGCCAAATAAAAGAAGATCTGGGAAGAGTAGATTCAGAAGTCTTTACCTGTAACTGATTAATTGAGATTTCAAATACCACAAGCTCTTTGAATATGGTAAGATTGGTTTACAAAATTGTCAGATTGTTCTTTTTCTTAACATTTTTATTAAGTAGGACTACAATGGTTAAATTTGGTTAATTTTGGCTCTAGTCATTCTAGCCTTGAGAATCATACAGCCTTGTGGCTTGTATGATTTATGAAAAAAGGACAGACTGCTTCTGTACATGAAATCAACAGCAAGGGGGGTATTCAAGAAAAAAATTGGGGGACATTAATATATTTTGTTACAGTATAAAAGTATATGGTAATAATCTCAAGACAATTTTGTCTTCCAGAGAAAGTAGACATGAGCTCTAGCAAGCAGTTATATGTGTGTGTGTATAAATAACAAATCAGAAACCTTTAATATTATGATGTAGACGTTAATAATTTTAAATGATCTATCTTAGAATGATTATCATTAGTTCTCTGTTTTTGCAAGTTATGGGTTTAAACTGCTTGGAGAAAGGTATGTGTTCACTTAATATTCAAAGCCATTTCTTGTCATTATTCCTTTATATAACAACTGCTTGTATGACATAGCATACTTGATATTTTAAGCAATCTAAAGATGACTTGAGTATATGGAGGATGTGTATAGATCATGCCATTTTATAGAAAGGGGTGAGTATCCTTTGATTTGTTAACCTCAGTGGTCTTGAAACTAATCCCTTGTTGTTAGAAAGGAATGGCTGTCGTCACTTTGACATTGATATCAAGCAATGCTTTCACCTGGGTCCTAGGTGATGTGTGAGGGTGGTTCATCTCCTACCAGGGAGTCAGCTATCTATTCTTGTTGCTAGAAGTTGCCTGTCCTCAGTTCTTGCTACTTTCTGAAATAGAAAAACAGATTTTCCAAAAGAAAGTGAGATCAGCATAGGTTAAACTGGATAGTCATTTAGAAAGATTTTGACGGTGTAGCTTCTCTTTTGGCTAAAGACTACTGGGAGTTTCTCACTGGAGTCCATAATCTTGGTCTCTATAGGATTCTGACTTGGTTCCCAAGTTTAGCTATGGGTTCCTTATCACTGAGTAGATCTCTTAGCCAATCAGAGAACCATTGGTTACTCACCTAGGCTGGGTGCCACTATTGCACAGGTGTGTGCATCTGTCAGGCTGGTAGCTCTCGTATAGCAGTGTTCCCTGCTTGCTCACTAAGTTGTTGGCCATTTTTCCCAGCAGCTCATGTGGCACTTTCCAGCACTATATGGGCTAACCATCTGGGAACTGGCTTCTATCCAGATTCCAGCCAGATCTCTCAATGTTCAGTGTCGGCAGCATGTGGTGTCTGCAGCAATAGGATCGTACCTTTAACCTCAGGTGGTTAATCAAGTGTTTTGACAGAAGCCTGTCTTATTTGGGGGACCTCATAGTCCTTTAGATCAAGAGCTTAATGTGGGTTATAACCAATTTTCCCATATGCCTATTAATGGTTATATCTTAGTCTGCTGTCCAGGAGGAAACTTTTTTTTGTTTGTTTTTTGTTTTTCAAGGTAGGGTCTCACTGTAGCCCAGGCTGATCTGGAATTCTCTATGCAGTCTCAGGGTGGTCTCGAACTCACGGTGATCCTCCTACCTCTGCCTCCCTAGTGCTGGGATTAAAGGTGTGCACCGTGGCCTGGCTATCCAGGAGGAAACTTTCTATGGCACCAATTTATTTTGGATTTAGTTTTGTCTGTATGTCCCCCAGACCTCCCAGTTCCTCTTCCCAAACCCTTCTGTCTTTGTTATCTGTCCCTCTAGATACCTGCCAGGTATCCTGAAACTTAAGTTGTTCCAAGTTAGAAACCACATATGAGTGAGAACATGCGATGTTTGTCTTTCTGTGCTTGTGTGAGTTCACTTAGTATGATCTGTTCCATTTTCTTGTAAATTTCATTATAACAATTCTTCCTGTCTGCTGAGTAGAATTCCACTGTGTATGTGTAACACATCTTCCTTATACATTCGTCAAACAATATGCATCTGGGTTGATCCCAGTTCTAACTATTCTGAATTGAGCAGCAATAAACATGATTAAGCAAAATTTTTTTTTAATATTTTCTTTGTTCATTTTCAAGCAGAGAGAGAAAGAGAGAGAGCACCAGGGCCACCACCTTGTGGATCTGGCTTATGTGGGTCCTGGGGAATTGAACCAGGAGCCTTAGGCACTGGAGGCAAGTGCCTTAACGGCTGAGCCATCTCTCCAGCCCGATTAAGCAAAATTTTCTGCAGTGAAGAGAGGAGCCTTTAAGGTAGATGCCCAGTAGAGGAATAGCCAACTCAGCTGGTAGCTCTATTTTCATCTCTTTCAGGAGGCTACATATTGATTTTCATAGTGGTATTTCGAAGTTTGCACTCTCACCAGCAGTAAATGAGGGCTCCCATTTCTCCATATCCTTGCCAACATTTATTATTGTTTGATTTTTTTCATGATTTCCATCTTGACCAGAGTAAGGTGGAATCTCATAGTTGGTTTAATTTACATTTCCCTGATGATTAAAGATTTTTAACATGTTCTTAACTATTAGCCATTTGATTTTTTTTCCATTGATAATTCCCTATTCAGTTTTCTGCCCCCTTTTTGAGTGGATTATTTGATTTTTTTTATTGCTTAGTTTGTTGAGTTCTTTGTAGATTCTAGATATTAGGCCTCTGTCAGTGGTATAGTTGGTGAAGATTTTCTCCCAACATGTGGGAAGTCTGTTGTCTGTTTATATGTTCCTCTGTACAAATGCTTTTTTACCTTCATGAGATACCACTGGATGAATAATTGTTTAATTTCTTGGGCTACTGGGTTATTGTTCATGAAGTCTTTCCTCTCTCCAACATTAAGGAGAGTTCCTCCCATTTTTTCTTCTAGGTGTTTAAGAGTTTCAACTTTAATATAGCTAGACGTGATTTTTGTGCATGGTGAGAGGAGTGGGTCTAGTTTTATTTTTCTACATGTGGTTGTCTAATTTGTCAGCACCATTTGTTGAAGATGCTATCTTTTCTCCAGTGTACATTGTTGGGTCCTTTGTCAAAGATCAAATAGCTGTAGTTATTTCAACTAAGGGCTAGGTCTTCAATTCTGATCCCCTTGGTCTGTATGTCTGCTGTTATGCCAGTGCAATGCTGTTTTTGTTACTATGGCTTTGTAGCATAGCAATAGATCAGGTATGGTGAATCCTCCATAGCTATTTCTTTTGCTGAGGATATTTTTGGATATCTGGGGCTTAATTTTGAGATTGTTTTTTCTCAGTGTGTGAAGAATTATGCTGGGATTTTTATTGGTATTGCATTGAATCTGTATATCACTTTTGCTAGCATTGCCATTTTCACAGTATTAAATCTATCTATCCAGGAGCACGAAAGGTCCTTCTATATTCTCATGTCCTCCTCAGTTTCTTTCTTGAGTACCTTTATGTTTTCATTATTTACACTTTTAACTTCCTTGGTTAGTGTTATTCCAAGGTATTTGATTTTTTTGTGGCTATTGAAAACAGGGCAGCCTTGCTTATTTTTTTTCTCTGTATATTTGTCTTTTGCATATAGGAAGGCTACTAATTTTTGTGTATTGATTTTGTATCCTGCCACTTTGCTGAATGAATTTATCAGCTTTAGAAGTGCTATGATAGAGTCTTTCGGTTCATTTATGTATAGGATCATATCATCGGCAAATAGGGATAATTTGACTTCTTCCTTTCTAATTTGTATATATATATATATATATATATATATATATATATATATATATTAGAGAGTTCAAATGATTTATTTTCTTTGAGTAACTACCCTATGATGGAGATACCTGACCGTACCCACTAGACACATAAAGGTTCAGAGACTCAGATAACTGTAGTACCAAACATAAACAGGATAGCTACTAATAGTTATCAGAACCCAGGGTGCCTGATTCCAGTGCCCATGTTAGCACTATTTGCCTCTGCCACCTTAAATCCATGATAATTTTCCCTTATATTTTTGATTCTTAGCCCACTGTGAAGTGTTGTACAAATGATACTCTAATTAGTTCTCTGACCTAACTCTATGACATGGGTTTGGGAAACTGCATTAATTTACTTTCTCATTGCTGTGACAAAAATCAGAAGCAATTTAAGGCAGAGTTGATGGCTTAAAGTTTCAGCCCATCCTGGTGTGGGAAGGAATGGCAGGAAGTGCAAGGTGCATGAAACAGAGCTGGTCACATTACATCTGCTCCCAGGAAGCAGAAAGGGTGAATACTCCTACTCAGCCAGCTCTGTTCTTTTTATACAGACCATAACCCCAGCCCACAGAATGGTCTTAACCACAGTTCAGGTGGATCTTCTCACTTCAAGTATTCTAATCAAGATAATCCCTCCCAGTCATGCCTTGAAGCTAATTTTCAGGGTCATTTTATGTCCTTTCAAGCCAACAATATAACTTATCATACAACCAGGAGGTGCACATACCCAGGGCCACTTAATTCACTTAATTCACTGAATTACAAACCTTGCCCCCCCCCAGCCTTCTGACCTCTTCTCTTGACTAAAGGGGAGAGGGGAATTAATCCCTCCTGATCAAGTGGCAGAGAGAGGGTTTTTCATTTGTTCTTCCCTTGGGATCTCTTGTCTACTAAAACCCTAGTATGAGTGTTTCCTTAAAGTTTGCTGATGCTATTGACAGCTTATGTGGTGGCTTTGTAAAATAAAGACAAAAGGATCTATTGATAGTATAGTCTTTGTATCTTTGTTGAGCAGGCTTTGGATTAAAAGCTATTTGTTCTTTTCTATGCTTTCTCCTCATCTACCTCACACTTGGAATTAACTGTTAAAATTTTACTTTATCTTGGTGAATATTGAAAGTAAAACCAACAGGAAAAAGCTAACTCAGCATTCATCATGTATCTAAAGCACCTCCTTTGCATCCCCACATGCCTATAACCTGTGGAGTGAGATCAGCTAGTGTGTCGGGAGTTGGGCTCCTAGTATTTCTGCCATGTATCTGGTTTCTGGAGGATGCATATTTCTTGAGTCCAGTAGACCCTCAGAGAATCTGTAACTTTTCTAATCGATTGAAGTCAGTATACAAGTGATCTTGAATCTGTCTTTTTATCTTAGTAGTTAGAAACATTAAGTTAATGTCAGCTCACATATTCAGTGTGTCATGGTTTGATCCAGGTTTCCCCCACAAATGAATGTGTTCTGAATGCTTGATCCCCAGCTAATGGCAGTTTGGGTATTAGAATCTTGTTGGAGCTGTGTTATTGGGGGCGGGTTATGGGTGTTATAGCCAGCTTCCTCTTTCCAGTGTTGGCACACCTTCCTGCCACTATTTGCAGTACTGTGGCGGAGGTGATGTCCACCCTCTGCTCATGCCATTGTTTTTCCTGACATGATGGAGTTTCCCCTTGAGTCCATAGCCAAAATAAACCCATTCCTCCGCAAGCCACTTTTTGGTTGAGTTCTTTGGCAGAGCAATGAGAAAGCTGACTACAACACACTGTTACCTGGACACTTTCCAACAAATGTTCTTATACTTCTTTTTAATGTTTAAGAGAGACTCTAGTGTGTCTCTTTTCCAAAAATAAGAAATTTGTAATTTAATGGTGTTGACACAAATGTGTTATGTCATAAATTCTTAAGGGATTAAAATTGGTAGTTTGGAAAATACTCTTTGGCATTCAAAATATACATTTCATTTATGTACATTTATAAAAAAATTACATATATTTATATACATTTATAATAAATTATATACCTTTATAAGAAATATTCAGTTTGGTCAGCTCAGAACCTACTTCCATCCCTACTTGTTAATGAATGGTGGATATTCATAAAGCTTCTCTATGCAGAACATATTCACTGGGCTAGGAAATCATTTTTTCTAATTGTAGGCAATGCACTGAAATTGTAAACTGAAATGGACACTAAGCCTTACTAATTTCCCTTACTGTCAGAAATCCCAATTTCCAAATACAGATTTGTTCCTGCCTAACAAAAAAATTATCTAACTCATTGGGAGAAAAATTTATATTAGAAAGAATGGACATTTGAACAATAAACTGAAGTTTTCAATGAATGAAATGAATTTCATGAATAATTCTATCAAAAAAGCAAATTTTTTAAAAAAGGAAAAGAATACAAGTTAATGATTGGCAGAATTCTGTTTTGGGAGAATGTCCTCCCCAGACCAAAAAAATAAATAAAATAAAATAATCTCCTCCAACAGAATCTTTCCATTTACAAATGCATCATCTATCTACGTTAAATTTCAATGTCTCCATCTACACAATTACTTAGACCAAGGTAAATTCTTTTCTTTTAAAAAATGTGTGTGTGTGTGTGCAGTTATCTTCTGCTGCTGCAAATGAACTCTAATTGTATATACTATTTTGAATCTCACTTTATATGAATGTTGGGTAATTGAACCCAGGCCTTTGCAAGCAAGTGCTTCTAACTACTGACCCACTTCCCCAACCCCAGTCCATTATTCACAAGGTTCCAAAGAGAAAATGGAGCAAAAGTAAGTGAATTTATTTTCAAATCTGGATCTTGCCATGTACCTCCAGTTGTTCCTTGTTGTCTGATTCAGGAACAACAACCACATGATGGTTGATGCTTAGTAAATGTTGCAGTCAGCTTTCTAGTTGCTGTGCAGAAAGAACTGAGCAAAAGCAGCTTGTGGAGGAAAGGGTTTATTTGGTTTATGGACTGGAGGGGAGACTCCATCCTGGCAGGGAAAACGATGGCATAAGCAGAAGGCTGGACATCACCTCTGCCACAGCACTTGAAACAGTGGCAGGAAGGTGCACCAAATACTGGCAAGGGAAGCTGGCTTATAACCCCCATAAGTCCGCCCCAACAACACAGCTCTAGTGAGGTTCTAATTCCCAAACTGCCATCAGCTGAGCGTTGAGCACTGAGATCACATTCATTTGTTTGTGGGGGACACCTGGATCAAACCATGACAGTAAATCTTCACCTGTGTATTGGTATTGTGGTTTATTTATTTATTTTTTTTGGCTTGGACAAAACACCCAGTCATGGCTGTGGCAATAGCTCAGTGGTTAAGTATTTGCTTGCAAAGCCTATGCCGTGGGTTCAATACCCCAACATCTACATAAAGCCAGGGGCAGAAAGTAGTACAGACATTTAGTGCTAGTTGGCAGCAAGTGGTAAGAGACGCTGGTGTGAACACACACACAGGAAAATAAAAAATTATTTAAATACTTGATAAATGCAAAACAAAACATACTCTGCCCAACCAAAAGTAGCTATGGGAGGAAAGGGCTTATTTCAGTTTATGGCTTCTAGGAGACTCTTCACGAGGCAATGAGAAGAATAGACAGCAGGCCATCACATCCTGTCACATTTTATGGGTGGAAGTAGTCTACGTATTGGGCTGGAGCTGGGGAAGTAAACTACAAGATCCACCCACCATGACACACTCCCTCCAACAAGTCTCCTACAGCTGGGGGCTGAGTATGAGGCTTAATCACAAACACATGTGTCAAAGGTAGTGCTACTTTCTACGGATGGTCACAGCATTCCTCTCAGAAGGAAGGACTACTTGGAAGGAAGAGGGTCCTCAAAGGAATGGGGATAGAAAAAGGGAGAGAAAACACGGTGATGGATTAAGAATGTGATCAAATCACAGTATGTTCAAGTATTAAAGCTCTCAATAAAGATGTTTAAAAAATGAGATGATTGGTATCTAGATGGTGGGATTGAGCCAGGACTGTTTCTCTCGCTCAGTGATGAGCTGTTCTGGTGACATCGTGAAACTACTTTGCCCCCACTGAGATGACTGAGACAACATTCCTAGAAGATCATCACGGCAGAGGGTGACCAGGAGACAATTTAGGACAGCTGAGGAATATCATCACAGCAGAGGGTGACCAGGAGACAAACTAGGACATCTGGGGTTCTTGGGCCAATCTCAAGGTTGCTGCTATCAGGAAGGATCTGTGGAGATTACAAGCTGCAGCTGGGAAGGGCTGCTATGGAATATTTTCTCCTGCAGAAGAGATCTTCACTGTGGGCATCATAGATGTCAGCAAACTTAGATAACAGTCATGCTGTTTCTTGGGACCAATATTAGTCTTTTGGTTGGGAGCAGTATTAATCAGTATTGTAAATAGCAAAGATGTATCCAATACGTCAACTCTTGGTGTAGGGGGTAAATAAAACTCCCCATTGGACAGGAAGTGAGATCCTAGGAAAATAGTGAAACCCGCTGGTAAGGCAAAGGCAGGACGAAGAAAGCACATTTTCTGAGCACATCCTCAACTTCTGACTCTTCCATTTTTTTGACTGAGGGAGGTGGAGAAAGTAACCCAGACTATATAATCATTGGGAACCACTTTCCTATGTAGCCAGTCATTGACTAAAGCTTTGTTAGGCAGTATGACTTCATCACTGTTTCACCTGTGAAATAAATTTATATCACATTTAATTTCAATAACATTTTAGAATTACTACCCAGACAATTACCCAGCCTTGTTTTAATATTTATTACAGTATAGACATTACTTAAAAATTAACAGTTTTTTTTCACACAAGTGCCACTTACTTCTAATTCCTTTGCCACTTCTTGAATAGGAGTGTGTTGATGGAGACTCAGTGTCTTTTGACTGACTGAAATCACCCACCTTCCCACTCAACCTTGCCCCATCCTTTCTCCACTTTACCCTACCTGTGGTTTTATTCCCTTTCCAATGAGGGTTTATGCACTTAGAGCACAGTGGGTATTCAGTAAATATTAGAGGAACAGCGTACTGATCTCATTTTCAGGGATGCTAGAAAGGCATTTTAGCCTTATTTATCTCTGAGGGGTATTGAGGTTACATGGCTCTTTCGCTTCAAACACTTTGCTCCACTGATTTTTATACTCTTAATTGTTCCTATTATACAACTTTGAGGTTTCACTATTTTTCTTTCTTTGCCTCATGTCTTTTGTCTTAACCTGCAAACACCTTTCTTTCATTCCTAGGCATTATGTAGAGTGTTGCTCTGTCAGGTAGTCACCATCTAATGATGACATAGTTACTCTCCATCACTCCATTCTTTACCTGAGTGTCTATGTGATCTCTGTGTGACTGACAACCTGAGAATATTTCTGCCCATATTTTCCCATTTTCTGCTGCATTAAATCTTAACCTGCTCTTTGACCTTGGACACATCTATTGGCCTATCCAGGGACCAACTTAAAAATGCTCAATCACTATAGCTCTTTCTCAGACATATTGTTAATGTAGCATTAATTATGATGAATTGTAGTTTTATTTAATAATTTGTCATGCCTAGTGGATCGTAGCCTTGGAAGGGATGTTTCAGTCCCAAAGAGGTCATAGCTATCATTGTAATCACCCTCGGGCACATCCCTGGTCACATATGCACTTAAACACTTCTGGAGGAAATGACCCTTAGCTTTAAGACATTCCATCATCCCACACCAGTGTGTTATCTGCATCCTTGAGGCTGTTAAAGTCCTGGCTCGCATCCTGGATATTTCTTCTTGTATCTCTATACTTGGAAAGATTTCATAGGGTTTCCTCTAAAGACTTTCAAAAAGTTCAAAGAAAATAAATATTTGAAAATCAATATAATGTTATAGTCAATTTAGGTCCATATTTGACTTAACTTTTTGCTCCATAATTAAAGTGTTGAAAGTAAAAAATGAACAATAATTTTGCTTACTATTATGTTTGCCTATATTTTGTAGAGTATCGTTAAGGCACTTCTTAATGCTGAGAATTTTGAATATGTAGATTCTTTTACTGGAATAACCTGCCAGTTGTATGATGCCCTGTGATTTTTTGTAGGCACCATATTCCTGATTCCATTGGTTCTGAAATAATAGATTGATATTTTTAAAATGCGGCACATTATTCTTTTTAGTAAAAAGCAGTCCTTATCTCTCAAATAAGATGTGATCAACAACAGAAGCATTTTCCTCTAAAGTCTGGAAAAATGGAAGTATTTCAAATAGCATGTCTGGAAAAGAATGGATCGTATAAATATCCAATCTGATACCAGGTGGACTCAGATTTTGAGGCTGCCTGAGGAGGGTATTGTACGAAATAACATCTTGAACATGGGGGCTGTGCACCACATTCTATCTCAAATCTCCATAGAACACATTTTAAGGTCTCACTGTTACTTTTTGACATTTCCTTTCATCACAATCTGCATTCTGCCTGTTATCAACTCAGAGGATGTACATGGAGAAGAAATTGGTGAAAAGGAAGAGAAAGCTACTGGCATCATTGTTAGTGTCAGTAAGTCTGGGTTCTATTTCTGGATCTTCCCTCTCTTCTGGCTGCAGTACAAGCTGCCTAAGCTTTCATTATTACTTATTTTATTGTATTGTATTGTTTTTTAAAGTGATTATTTCCATGGCAACAAGGCACCATTCCAGGCATCAGGGACATATATATGACAGCCACTGCAGAGTTGATCGTTGGCAAAGAAGATAAAGGAAATGGAGAGGAATGGAGTGCAGCAGAAGAATTTTGAGCACAGATATAGGATAATTGGAAGACATTCAAAATTTGTCATATTAGTAAATGGAAAAGTTGAGTGTGTTCATGTTTTCTGGGCTGGTGAATAGAATACTGTATTTTTGTATGTTTGTTCTCTGATACTACAAAAATATATTACTGTTCCAAGATGATCCTGCCAGCGAAGTCCACTGATATGTCTTTTATCTTCTATAATTGTCCAACTGGCCAATGACGGTAGGAAATAGTTATGTTAGTATAAGCAAATACACAGGATACTTGGCCTGGGGGCTGCCCAGATATTCAGATCAAGCCAAAATAAAACTTAGCTATCGTTAAGGTACATACTATTTTCCAAAGGGGAGCAACAGTATTCTTTTGATGAAAAAGACATGGCATATAAAGACCAATTCATCCTTCTAGTATATTCTATCACTGACATAGGCTATGGTGGGTTCAAGCAAAAATAAAAATAGTTAACAGATTAGTTTTCATTATAACAAAGATTTCATCCTTTGCACATTTAATAAGATTGGAGTGCTGGGCTTATCAATTATGGGTATATTAGTAGCATTTTTCATAAGAGGAAGATCCTATGAATTAATAGTCATCATGTACACTTACCTTTACAATGAACAAATTAACTCTTAAATGTCTTCTTTGCACCACAAATATGCAGATGACAAAGGTGCCATTAGTCAGGACAGACACTTGCTGTTTATGACCCATCAGATGTTATATCACAACACACACACACATTATTCTGTTCTTAGCACTTATTCCGCTTAGGAGGGAGCCCCTGTTAACCACAGCTGTTTGATGGATACACATGACCTGCAGCTTCAAGGAACAGTTAACATTTTGCAACATGGCCGTAGTGTGTGGAAATGTTTTGACCATTGCATAGCATATCTTTTCAGTGGCATAAAATATGTCTTGTGTTTATCTTTTCCATTGTATTGAGTTCCACAATTATATTTATTAAATAGGATTCATTGGAACTTGCCATGGTACTTGCTTTTGTCCTCAAATTGGTGAGCTGAATGTGCAGGTTTGAGTGAACATGGAATAATTTAGATTCTTTCTGCCAGTATCATGGTGTAAGGGTTTTCTCTATATGGATACTGAGGAAGATCATACAGTCATGTTAGATTGGTAAAAATAGGAAGCACAATAATCTATACTGTTGGAATTCTTTTATTCTGCACAATGTAGATCCAAAACAATTCTACTTGATACTCAAAAGTAAATATTCCACTCAAGTATCTGAGTTTTTATGAGTCAGTGCTTAATATTATACAGACCCATACATTTTTAGCTCATTGACTAATCAATTTAGAATCAAGGTCTTTTAACTTCCAGCCTAATGTCATTTGCAGTACAAGCTCCCGCCATGAGACAAGGTAACTTACATCTCAATTGTATTAGAGCTATATCATCAAAATTTCATTATAGAAGAAAAATGAAAATTAGTACTAATGGAAACCATGAAAATCCTGTTCATATACTGAATATTTTGAAATCAAGTGCATAATATTTTACTGATTAATAAACATGCTTGCACTGCAGTTGAATTTTAAAAGTTTAAATTCTAGAGATAATGGCCTTTCAACTAGATGAATATTAGAACATTATTCCCCAGGTAATATTTTAATGATTTGTTTGTGCTTTTGTTCTATCTTGAAGATGATTCAGTAATTCGTAGGACATTTAGCCTTTGTAGGAATAGGGAGTGAAGCTAATTAACCTCGAATTTCTTGTTAAACTTTGTTAGCACACAGATCAATCACTTGACCTCTGTTAGACAAGATAATGCATTGGAAAGATATGGCCAGGAATTCTTTATGCATCCTAAACACAATTACAATTACTAAAATACTGGCTGTCTCTATGCTCATTGCCAGATTTTTAAGGTATTTAGTTGCATTGGCTCTAAAATAATCTAATGTGTTCCCATTTAACGTACAGTGTTGCAGCATAGAATCAAATTCGTTGATTTAAACAACTTCAGGAGACCGATTCAATGAGTCTTTAAAAAAACCATCAATGGGGCTGAAGGATGGCTCACTGGTGAGAAGTGATTGCTCGTAAAGCCTAGTGACCTGGTTTCAATTTCCCAGGACCAGTAGTGTAAAGCCAAATCATAAAAAGTGACACATATATCTGGCAATCATTTACAATGCCAGAAGACCTGGGGCACCCATACACACACACACACACATGCACACAGTCAAATGAATAAAAACATTTTAAAAAAAGCCCCATCATGTGTTAGGTACTTTACTGAAGTGAGATATATATGCATATATATATATATATATATATATATATATATGTGTGTGTGTGTGTGTGTGTGTGTGTGTGTATTATATATTAGAAAAAATCTCATTTTCCATATACTCTTTAAAAAATGGATTGGTATTACTACCTTTGATAGTTAGCAAGCAAATATTTTATTAAACTCATGAGCTTAAGACTGGAAATCTGAAAAAGAGAAGTATTCTTTTAAATTGTGATGTCCATGCATCAAATAATGAACTTGCAGTTAACTACAGATTGCACATGTAATCAAGAGCCATGAAAGTATATCCGTAACCATGCAGTAGCTACTGAAGCTTATGTCAGTACACTCTGGAATCTGGGGTGTTCACACAACACATTTCTTAGAAAGTATCCCATTGTTTAATAATACTTACAACTAATGGAATCATCTCTACATTTATTCCTAAATTAAAAAAAATTCATTTTTATTTGAGAGAGAGAGAGAGAGAGAGAGAGAGAGAAAGTTACTATTTTTCTAATAGGCAATAGGCAATCAAAGGTTTTACTTAGAGGAAAAAAACTGAAAACAGAACTATCTTAACAATAATCAGGAAAAATCAAAATGTTTAATATTGTGAAAGTGTTAGAAGCCTAAGAGGTAGCGTCTACAATCATTCTCATTTTATTTTTTTTAATATTTTATTTATTTGAAAAAGAGAGAGAGAGAGAGAGAGAGAGAGAGAGAGAGAGAGAGAGAGAGAGAGAATATGGACGCACCAGGGCCTCCAAGCCACTGCAAATGAACTCCAGACACATGCACCCTCTTGTGCATCTGGCTGTATATGGGCACTGGGGAATCGAACTCTGGTCCTTCTGCATTGTAGGCAAATGCCTTAATCGCTAAGCCATTTCTTCAGCCCTCATTCTCATTTTATATGTGCTGGTTTGAATGTAAAATGTTCCCCATAGCTTCATGGGTCTGTGAATAAACCTCCTACTTAGTTCCCAGCTGGTGGAGTCTTTGGGAGGTAGAGCCTTGCTGGAGGAGGTATGTCACTGGGGGCAGACATTGCAGTTTATTTAATCCAGACCAGTAGGTGCTCAGAATTTGCTCACTCTTGCTGTGACCACCCTGCTGCTGTATTTATGAAGAGGAGAGACAATTGCTATGCTTTCTCAAGCATGATGAAACTTCCCCTTGTAATTGTAGGCCCGAAATAAACCTTTTTTTTCCAGAAGCTTCTTTGCTCAGATGTGTGGTCTCAACAATGAGAAAGTAAACTGCTATGAGAAACTGACTACAGAGCCTGGGATCTTGATTACTTCAGTGGTTCACGTAAGAATGAGTAAGATGGTATAAACAGGTACCCATAAAGTTTTTGAGGAGACCCCTTCAGTATGAGGGCCACAAAAATAGCGATGTATTAGCGGAGGATTTTGGGGTGAATAAGATTTGAACATATACATGCTAGTGATTAAGGCTAAATGCCATAGGAATAGAATGAAAACCTCTCCCCAGGCTAGGCTCTGTCTCTTGAAACATGCAATATATGGGAAAGAAAAGCAAACTGGACTATAAGAACTAATGTGAGAAGCACTTTGTGGATGTATTAGCCACACACCACTGGGATGAATCTCCAAACCAGTTTATGGGAGGAAAGGATTTATTGAAGCTACAGATCCAGGGGAAGTTCCATAATGGTGAAGGAGGATGCCCCCTTTCCCAGGTTCATGCAGAGAGAGGAACCCATCACCAACACCATACACACACTAACAAAACAGGCAGGGGTTGAAGGAGATTTCTTTCTCCTTTATATAGTCTTAGGGCAGGGTCTTGCAACCCTATCCCAGACTTGTTGGCTTCCTGACTCTCTGGAATTTCCTTCCTGCACTGCTACCCCAGGAAGGGATATTAATTTCTAGCTCTCCTGAGCTTCCTTACATCTTGCCCCCTACTGAGAGGGCTGCCTTCCTGTGAACATCCTCAGAGACCCATCCAAAATTACTAAAAAGCTCAAGTTGACAACAAAACCTAACCATCACAGTGGGACACCTTAACGTATGAAATAATTTGCAATGCATAATTATTGCTACTAATCCAGAGCAAAAAAAATGCTGGTTCTTCTAAGAGGTAATTCAAAAAAGCCTTTGGTAAACAAAAGCAGCCCTGTCTGTCCCCTCTCCTTGGCACATGGCTTGTGGTCACATGGCTTTTGTTCCTGCCTCTAATTACTTGCAGCCTGACTTTGTAGGACACAAACACAGGTATCAGAAGCTTCATGGCTCTTGATTCTGTATGATTTTCCACGTCCAACACATAGTAGCAATTGGTCCAGTCTTGGCGTCTTATTGCCATATTGATTAAATTCTCAAGAGACATTGATATCAGTTTAAATATTTAGTAAGAGGTTTGACCTTTGAGACAACCAAATCTGATCACATAGGACAGGAGATGCCATTCTGTGAATATGAAAAAATTCAGAGACTGGTTCTCTCCTGGAGGGAAGCGGTGTGGTGTATAGTTAGAACAAACTCTCAGAAATGGGGGCATTGCCTGAGAAGCAACACCACACTCATTAAATATAAAGAATAATTTTAACAATGATTGTGTCCATGGAAAGAAGCTTATGGAATTGTGAGACAACCAAGATGTTAGTAGGCAAACACAGTGGTACGGGAGAATAGAAAATAAAAGCAGTTAGGGTTGCTCCTGAACCTTCAGGTCCTCAGCTGTGCTGAGACAGGGAGGACTCCTGACCCTACTTCCTTGTGGGCTCACCCTTCTGTCCTCCACAGGGCAGGAGCTCTCTGCACTTTCTTTTCTTCCTCTCTCAATCCCTTTTCATGTGTCCTCCAGGCCCATCCCATGAGCTCTCAGACCCGTGGGTGTACCCATTTCCCTTTCCTTGGTTTTATGTTTCCGTCAATAAATATAATAATTTAATAACTATCCTTCTCAGTTTGGTTTGCCCAATTGTTTGGTTAAATACAAACACAAGGATTTCAAGGGCTTTCCTGAAAGCCCAGCAGCACCCCATTATACAGGGAGGCTAAAGTAGAACTGTATGCTCAAAGCCATCTGGGTTACATAGTGAGACCCCGTCTCCAAAAATGAAAGAATAAAAAATAGGAGATTTAAAGAAAAGAAAAGAAAAGGAAAAGGAAAAGAAAAGAAAAGCAGGGTCTAGATTAGTGAATTAAGCTTCA
Organism: Zapus hudsonius; assembly: GCA_004024765.1. Classification (NCBI taxonomy): domain Eukaryota; kingdom Metazoa; phylum Chordata; class Mammalia; order Rodentia; family Dipodidae; genus Zapus; species Zapus hudsonius. Next base: position 95,421 of record PVHP010000296.1, on the reverse strand, counting down.
CTCATGGACGGAGTGCTTTATAGAGTACATGCTATGTCGTGATTATTACTTACTGCCTCCTTAGGAAGGGCGCTTCCTTACACCTACTCAGCTTATTAGTCAGGTTTTGATTTTTATTTGGCTTTTTCATTCATTGTAACTCAATTTGTAAACTTCTACAAGTTTAGTTCTTTTTATTATACTAATCAGATATTTATTAATTGTACAACTTAATGGGTTTCCCTGTGACATTTGGCTACATTCATGGTACACTTGGATCATGTCTAATCTCCCTTCTCCTTCCTCTCTTCTTTGCCTCTGTTGTCCTTCCCATCTGCTCCTTCTTAATAGTCTCATAGTGGTTAGAAGAGAATCTTCAGTTTCTCTCAAAGTATCCAACCAGTTTACCAATAATATAGGACCACCAAACCACATCAGTTTGGGTATTAACTCCATTTTCAAAGAATATACTTTTATCAGGCATTCAAGTTTAATTATTCTTCTTCACGATTTTGTAATTACAAAGTTTAAACTTTACTGCATTGGTCCCATTAACTTTCTGTTTAAACTTGTAGTAGAAAATTGATGATATCCCACACATTGTAAAATGTCCAAACATCGAGGCCGGATGCAAAATATTGAGTGAAAAATGGAAAAGTCTTTGTGCTTCTTTCCTGCCCTTACCACCCCGCACTTCACCCAATTATACCATTCATTTCTATAGATTAACATTGTTCACAGTATTCATCTACAATGATATATATATATATATATATATATATATATATATATATATATATATATATAACCAGCCCTCAGTAAGTGAGGGTGATATCCCTGACCATTCCATCACCAGCAGACCAAATATATTCAAGAATAAATTTGGTGTATACTGAATATGTGCACTTTTTTCTCATCATTATTCCCTAAATATTAGATTATAGCAACTATTTACATAACTTTTTTTATTATAGCAGGTATCAGAAACCATCAAGTCTTGACTTAAAGATTCAGGAGAATGTGTGTTAATGGTATGCAAATAGTATTCTATTTTATATAAGGGAATCTTAATATGTGCAGAATTTATTACCTAAAGGGGATCCTGGAACAGATCCCCCATGGATACCAAAGGACATCAGTGTATAAATACATACAGAGATAGGGTCATATATTCCATAATAAATTTAATTGAGCCATTTTTAAGTACATGCTCAGTGAGAGCTAGGTTTTTGTCTATTACTAATGCAGTAATAAACATGATATTCATACTTTATGTGTACCTAATTGATTTAAATATGATGCATTCTAAATTGTAGAATCTGTGGATAAAAGGTATATATACTTTAAATTTTATTTAACACAAACACAGCACTTTCCCAAGAACCACTACTAATTTACGCTTCCATCAGTAGTCTATGGGATTTCCTGTTTTCTATTCCTTCAACATTTTAAAGAATTTTTTTCTTGGCATCCTTTCAAGGTGTTTTTATTATTGCAGTGGTGTAGATTATATACTTATAAGAAAGTAATAATTTGCATGCCACACATAAAAATGATTTGAAAAGACTTTTTCATGAGTGGCTGAAGATTAATTTAAATTTCCTAAGGGTTGTTATTTCTTAAATAGAACTTATTTATGCTTTAAAAAGAAATTATCATGGGGCTGGGAAGATGGCTATGTGGCAAAAGGCGCTTTCCAGCCTGAGTTCAATTCCCAAATCACTCATGTACATCAGACACAAAAAGTGTCGCACATGTTTGGTGTTCATCTGAAGAGGCAAGAAGCCTTGGTGGGTGTGCACATGCACACACATGCACACACACACACACACACAAACACACCAATAAATCAAAAATTTTAAAGAGAAACTATTATATTACTCATCTCACTGTGATCACAACTCCATATTTTCTAGAAGAATATTATATATGATTAAAGGTTTTCAAGCTCTTATAAATATTTGATTTTGAAGCTTTGTGTTTGCATGAGATTAACTGGGAGTAAAGGTTTAATAAACCTAGGAGAATAGGCTAGATCTTCTGTTCTTGCATTGATTAAAATGGTTACAAAGGTTCTCTCCAAATAGCAAAATGTAGCATTCCTTTCCTCTTCTGCATCCAGATATGTCTGAACTCGGCATGTGGTGTGTGTGTGGGGGGGGGGGGGGGGTGGCACAGGTGCTTTAATGTTACTGTGAGCCTATGAAAGTGCCTAAGTTGAATATCAGAGTCATGGACCCTGAAAAGTCCAATATTTTCATTAGGGAGCTCTTCCTGACATCCAGTCATTATCTGCAGTCAGAAGTTCTGGAGTCAAAAGTTTTTACACAAAGGGTTTACTGATGCCACATAAACTAATGTATAAATAATATAGATAACATTCTCAAGGAAGTCATATTTTAAATGTGCTCTGGAAGATTGAGAGCTAATCTTCATAGTGCCCTGATGTACAATGTCAGGCTCAAACACCTAAAAACCCGGGTGCTGCTTTAATACAGTAAACACTTAATGAACCTGTTCAGTAAAATTTGTTTCACCTCCTCTAAGGAAGGAGTCGGTAAATAATGTTACCAATTAAAAAACCTGGGACAAGCACTTAGAGCTTTTCTTTAAATATACCATGACTTTCTTGCCATACTCTCTTTGTGAGACTAATGGTCATTCATTTTTCTGACTTAGAATGTTTTCTGTTATATTTCAGTTATATTTTGGTTAGAGCTGATCATTCTTTAATTGACGAATGTTCTTCCAAAAGAAATAACAAAGCTCGCAGTCCTGAGCTAGGAACACTAGGATGCATATCATCTGAGATTATGGTAAAGATAAATCACTTTGATTTCCACTGAAATTCAAATAACTATCTTTAGCTCCATAAGGGCACATGGGCTAAAGCAGCAGGAGAAAGAACAAAGTGTTCAGCTATTTCTGTGTGAATTTCACTAAGGGAGTTGTGGTTTTACATCATGAAAAATGTAATCAGATTGAAGGCTCTTGAAATTGAAGAGGACAGGTTACGGAACTGGAGTATGAGCCAAAAGTAATTACTGTGTGTACTGACAATCAGTTTTAGTAAGTTGCGTAGGAGAGCACCGTGACATTAACGGCTGATTATTGCTTTGGCTCCCACACTCTATGTGAAATATTGCCATTAGATATGCCAAGCATTATTTATGCTTGTGGTGGCTTCAGATAGCTGTTTGATGCTTACGGTGATCAAATATAATTCAGTGTTTCCAGTTTGCTCTCAGACTCTCCCCAAAGAGGCTACAGATTTGCCTTTTCTATTACTTTATCAAAGAGAGGTGTATTATAAATTAAGGCCATCTGCCCTTGTCTAATTTCCATATGTGAATATTCATATGCTGTGAGTTTAAACTGATGCAGAGAAAAACATCACTTATGGTTATAAGTGATGGGCTTCCTGATAATCTTAAATACTAACTGGAAATGTGACTTTGCTCTGTTTGAATAAAACAGTATGATGTATTTCAATTCTCAGATTATAATGTAATCAAAAGGATTTTATTGGTTTTTTTAGTACTCAGCCTGGGACTTTGCACAGATATATCTTGGTATCCCAGGAAATGCCGCATGTGTGTGGGATATTTGTGTGTGTGTGTGTGTGTGTGTGTGTGTGTGTGTGTGTGTGTGTGAATTTCAAGGGCCCTGTCAGTGTGTAACAAGTGGCATGATGTTCAGGGTGGCAATTGTACTTTTGTTGTAATGCTGAGATCAAATTGATGGTAAAGGCTTTCATAGTTCAGACAATGCTTAGAACCTCATTGGAAAGAAGACACACTGTTGGTCTGGTTTGGTTGGCCTTGGATTAAAAAACCTAACTCTTTTATCACAAAGGGACTGTGTACACATTGATGTTGCATGAATCTTTTCCCCTGGGGAGATGTGAACACATATTTATTCACACCAGATAGGGCTCAGATACAAAGAAAGTATAATTGCACCAAAAACAGTTTTGGTGAACCAATGAGTTTCTTGGGGTTACTTACAGAGCAGGATAAGGGGTTGCTAACAGGAGCCATGGACGACTCAAAGGCAGTTATATCACCATCATTAAAAAGTCCAACCTATCATGAGTGATGCCTCATTGAAGTTGTGTTCCTGGACATAGGACATAACCTGTATGCTGCTCAGCTGGTCAGTCTGTTTCCTGGAAGTTACTTTCCCTTTACATAAACTAATGAGAGTTGTGGGGAGGAGTCTTGGAATCTTTTTATCAGATGTGTTTACTTTCTGAGTCTCCTGAGCTTCCTTCCTCCTCCCACAAGGAGGGAATGTTTTAATTGCTACACAACAGCGGTCAAGGTCTTTTCCCTTTAACAGTTGTTGGCCATTCCTATAACCTCAAGGAGTGGTCATGTGAACATTTTAGTTTAAGCTCACCCAAACTTGACCTCCTGAGTTTCCAGAGCCTCCTTCCTTCTTTCAGCAGGGAGTATTTCAATTCTGAGGAAATTGCTGTACAATTGGTGATTCAGGTTGCTGGACAAATAAGAAATATATGATAGATTTGTTTAATATTTAACTGAACACTGGTAATTAGATCTGTATTCCTGTTGAGGTTCAAAGTGGGTGATATATACTGATCAGACTGAAAATTTTTGGATTAATTTAATTTACCTAATCAAAGTACCACCAAATGTCATTTCGAATCTTCATTTGATTTCTCATTAGTATGCATTTATTAATATTTCATTGAAATCTCTGGAACTCTGAAAGCTATCAAATCAGTGGAAAGTGTTATGGTAAAATTGTATCTACTCTAATAAAATTAAGGGGAAAGTTCATAGTCTCAAGTATCCCAAAATAGTTTAATGTCTGGAGTTTATCCCGAAATGATGTGAATTTACTTGGTGTTTATGAATTATACATAAATTGTTGTTCATTTGAAAATTTATTCATCCATTTACATAAAATTAAAAATGTGACAATTTATTTTTTCCTACTCAATCTTTCTTTGAATCGTAGTTAAGGGTAGTCCATTTCATATATTTCTAAAAATATTTATAATTAAAACAAAATAAAAATGTTTATGTTTAAACTATAAATTTAAGCATTACTCAAAAGTTAGATCTTAAACCACATTGTTTATATGTCCCTAAATACGGTCGATGTTGACATCAGGATATTTTTACTTTCTCTTCTTAACCACACTTTATCATTTTTCTTAACATTTACCTTTTCACACATACAGATACTATTGCTTGAAATATTGGATTTCAACAATGGATTACATCCCCACACTTTACAGAAGGGGAAATGAGAATCTTGGCCCTACATCCTATTTTCTTCTTGTCTTTTCACATTGGAGAGAGTATTTACTTTCCCTTCTATATCTAGAACCCCACATTTGTTTTAGGCTCAGGTCTACTGTCGAATACATCCCATGCCATTATCAGCTTTTGCCTTTAGTTTTTCCCTCATTTCTTTCTTGGATGGTGTTAATCCTTTCAGCGATACATGAATGCTCACAAGAAAAGGTACTTTATAATTTTGCATACTAATAAATGTTGACAGGTTGATTCTGTGATCATCATGCCATCTTGGCAGAGTTTAACTTTATTGTTCCCTTTATGTTACATAGATATTGTGTGTGTGGTCTGTGCGGTGCAGTGCCCCTGCTGTGTGGAGTGTGATATGTGAGGTAGGCCTGGGCACATGCAGATGCACATGCCTCCTGTGTGTGCAGGTAGAGAATAAAGGAGAAGGTGGAGTGTATCACTCTTCTGCATAATTCCTTGATGGGGGGCGACCCTCAATCCTGTGCTTCTGTCCATCAGCAAGCCCCAAAGCTTCTGTCTCTGTCCTGTAAAGGTGAACTGGAGTTACAGATGAACATGCTTATTTTCAGACTCTGTGATCTTCAGCCCCCTCATACTTAAACACAATCTGTCTCCTCAGCCCTCTTCTTCTTTTTTGTTTCAGTGAGTTTTGCAATCATCGTTTCGTTGTGTTGTTGGCAGTGATCTGTATTAAGTGATCAAACTGGTCATGTTTTCCAATTATACCTGTCTTTTTGCCTGGTTTCCAAAGTTCTTTATTTTAAACGTTATTAAGTTATGTCTCAGTTTGTCATCCTCATGCTGTCTTGGCAGAGGTTAACCTTTCTTTATTGTTTACTTTATGATTATTCAAAATGGTTCTCCACACTCATATATTGTTTTTTTTTTATTTTGTGGATTGAATTAATACAAAAAATTTAAATCTGATCAGTATTTTTCTAACTAGTTTTCCTGTAAATAGTGCACCCTTTAAATCTATGGAGTCAACTATTAGTCTTACTTTCTTTAAATTTTCCTTATGTTGTTAAGTACCTTCAAATTCTTTTCATATTTTTTTAAAAGAGATTCCAATTATTGCCTACTGGAGCAATACCAAACCAGAAATGCTAAGCATTTTTTTTCTTTTTAATTCACAAAATTGTCTGACAAGATACACGTTCAGTGAGGTGATTTATACTGACTGCTCTTCATATCTCTAAGAAATGAAGATTTGGGGACAATCCTGTCTTTGTATGAATATGAAGATCAGAGACAAATTATAGAAAAGACAGGCAAATCAATTCTTCTACATAAGAGAGATGAATCAAAAATTCCAGACTCTGTGCTCGGTGAGGGATACAAAGAAGGGAGTGGGTGCTAAGAGGAAGGGACATGGATGTGTGCATGTTCCTGAGGCGGGTGTGGATGCAGTGATGAGCACAGCTGGCTTTGGGGTTTGTACCCAGAGCAAGAATATGTGGCATTCTGCATGGAGTTCCTTTCTCATCCCAGTTGGGCCAAGGACTCCCTTGGTTTTCCTCTTCTATGCCTTCCTTTCTGAAATTTCCTGGCTCCCATTGCCCCTGCCTTATCAGTGTCCAATTTCCATGGATTCCACTTCCTTAATATTTCCTGAGTCTGCCCTTTTCTTTCATTACCACCTCTTATCTTCTGTCTAAGCCTCAGGAAAGCTTGGCCTTATTTCCCCTGAGAGCGTTACTGTAGTTATATTTCTTCAACTCCGGTAATCCATCTTTGACAGTCACTAGAGCAATATCACCCAAATGCTTCTTTCTCCTGAATGAATTTACTCAGTGGCTTACTATTGTTTACCCCAAATGAAAAAAAATTAGATTGGATTGTACATTACTTTTTTTTTCATTCTTTTTTTTATTGTCCATAATGATTTACATTATTTAGTGGGCAAACAACAAGTTGTTATCCCCAGTTCCCCAATGCCCCTCTTCCCCATCCCCGATCAGCTGGATATCCTCCTCCTAGGGCAATCTGGATGAGTCCTTGGGGCAGGGGACCATGGATAGCCTAGGATTCAGCCCGGTTCCAGCGGCCCTAGTGTGTCCTTACTGAGGGGGCCATGTCTCTGGATATTCTCCCCCAACACAGCTCTCACAATCTTTCCGCCCCCTCTTCCGCTCAGTTCCTTGAGTCCTGGTGGGTGAGTACTAAGGCTGCTTTATTGTTGAGAACTTAGGGGTCTTTGTACTTCTGCTTTAGGTTGTGTCAAAAATCATTGTTGTCTGTCTCACTGGATTATCCTATGTTGACTGAAGGGCTGTGGGTGTGGGTCCCTTGTTTATCCCATCATTCTCTGCAGGGTTCCATATGGATCCTCCACGGTAGATCTGGAGTGGCTCTTCTCTTGCCAGAATCTCAGCTCTCAGCCTGCGGTCCTTTGGTAGGGTTGGGTGGGCCACAGCTCTCTCACTGCTTTCTGAAACATACAAACACAATCTCCATTGGAGAGTGAGATCAGTATAGGTTAACTGAGACACACATTTCTGAATTAGCTAGATTCTATTTTTAGTAGCCTCTCTGTCAGTCGCTCACTTAGTGCATCTCTCCTTGGGGGCCCAAGAGTTCAGCTTCCAGTGCACATCATCCTAAGTCTCCAGTTCTAGTTAAGGGCTCCCCCTCACTAAATGGAATATTTGGTCAAATTTAAAAGCTGTTGATTGCCTCCCCCAGGCTTTGGCTCCTCCATTGCACAAGTGCTCCTTTCTTGGTTTGCTGTTCTCTCCCAGTAGGAAGTGTGGTGAGCTTACTCATGGTAGGCAGACTGGGTTTCATGCCAGTGGTCTCTACATACTCTAGCTGTTGTTGACCAGCTTCCCCTGGCAGCTTATTCAGTGCCTTCCACTGCACTAACTACCATCTGGGGGCTGGATACCATTCTGGACCTTGGGGGGGTCTCTCGATGCTGATCAATGGCTTTCTGTGGTTTCTTCAGCAACGGGATCTTGCCTTAGGCCTGGGGTGAGCATTCAAGAGCTTTGACAGACTCCTGTCTTGTTTTTGGAACCTCATGGGTCACTTTGGTCAACAGCTCAGTGAGGGAAGGAGCCAGTGACTGGGACCAGGAGTTGCCAGACTGGTCAATTTTTCACAGTCTTAGACTCTCTCCCCTTCTATTCACGGCCCCTCTTGCCAGACAATGCCCACTACTTGCTCAATAGGTTACAGTATGCTCTTCAGGATTTTATGATTTTGAACCAATTTTGGTTTAGCCTCATACTTAAGCCATTTCCCCCCATGCCTTACTCCTCATTCATAACCTCTCACTTCTTTCTACTAGTTTGCATAGAGTTTGCGGTTAGCCTGGTTAAGGACTGCATATGAGGGAGAATATGTGGTGTTTGACTCTGTTCTTTTGAGAGATCACTTAGTAGGATCTGCTCCAAGTCAGACCATTTTTCTCTAAATTTTGATATGTCATTTTTACTTTAAGCTGAATAGAATTCCATCATGTAATTATACCAAAGTTTTGTTATTCATTCCTCCATGGAAGGGCATTTTGGTTGATTGTAATTCTTGGCTATTATGAATTGGGCTGCTCTAAACATAGTGGCACTAATGTCTATATACTGAGAAGTGACATTTTGCAAGTAGATGCCTAGTAGAGGGATATCTGGGTCCATTGGTAGCTCTATGTCCATTTTGTTGAGGAGTCTCCACAGTGCTTTCCAGAGCAGTTGAACAAGCTTGCAATCACACCAGCAGTGAATGAGGGTTCCTTTTCCCCGCATCCTCATCAGGAATTATTGTTGTTGATTTTCTTTATGATTGCCATTCTGACTGGAGTAAGGTGGAATCTCATTGTGGTTTTTATTTGCATTTCCCTTATGCTTATGGATGCTGAGCACTTTTTCAGGTTAGTAAAGGCCATATGTGTTTCCTCCCCTATGAATTCTCTGTTGAGATCAGTGCCCCATTTTGTGAGGGGGCAGTTTGAGTTTTTGTTATTAATTTTTTGAGTTCTCTGTATGTTCTGGAAATTAGGCTTCTGTCTGAGTTTTAGCTAGCAAAAATCATCTCCCAGTTTGATGGGGGTCTATTGGCTTTGAGTATGGTGTTTTTGTCTGTACAGAATCTTTTGAGCCTGATCAGATCCCATTGGTTAAGTGAATGTTTCACTTACTGGGCTACTGGGGATTTGCTCAGGAAGTTATTCCCTACTCCTATTTCATGTAGGGTTACTCCTATTTTTTCTTCTAGGATGTTCAGTGTTACATGGTTAATATTGAGGTTTATGAACCATTTGGAGTTGATTTTAGTGCATGGTGAAAGGAATGGATGTATTTTCATTTTTTTACACGTGTTTATCCAATTTGTCCAGCACCATTTGTTGAATATGCTATCTTTAGCCCAGCATACATTGTTGGCACCCTTGTCAAGGACCTAGTAGCTGAAGTTACTTGCATTAAAGGATGGGTCTTCTATTCTATTCCACTGGTCAGTCTGTCTGTTTTTCTGCCAATACCATCATGTTTTAGTTACTATGGCTTTGTAATATGTTTTAAAGTCAGGTATGGTGATATCTCCTGCATAAGTTTATTTGTTCAGAATAGTTTTAGCTATTTGAGGTATTTTGCCCTTCCAAATAAATTTTGAGATTTTTTTTCTACGTCTGTGAAGAAGGAGGTTGGAAGTTTTATTGGCATGGCGTTGAATATGTAGATCGCTTCAGGCAGGATTGCTATTTTTACTATATTGATTCTCTCCATCCATGAGCATGGAATGTCTTTCCATCTTATCACATCCTCCTCTATTTCCTTCTTGAGTGTTTCAATATTTTCCCTATATAAGTCTTTCACTACCTTGGTTAGTGATATTCCAAGGTATTTGATTTTCTTTGAGGTTATAGAGAATGGGACAGTTTCTCTGATGTCTTTTTCTGAATGTTTGTCGTCTGTATATAGAAAGGCTACTGATTTTTGTGTGTTAATTTTGTATCCTGCCACTCTGCTAAAGGCATTGATCACCTTCATGAGTTTACTGATACTGTTATTTGAGTCTGATATATAAAGGATCATGTCATCTGCAAAAGAGAGATAGTTTGATTTCTTCCTTTCCAATTTGTATCCCTTTTATGCTTTGCTTTTGAGTAATTTATGGCTTTATGAACTGAACCCTTGAATTTGGTGCATACATGTTTAATATAGTGATGTCTTCTTATTGGATTGTTCCCTTGATGAGTAGGAAGTGGCCATCATCATCCTTTTTTATTGATTTTGGTTTAAAGTCTATTTCGTCAGATATTAGAGTAGCTACACCCGCTTTTTTTTATTCCCACATGCCTGGAAAATTGTTTTCCACCCTTTCACTCTCAGTAGGTCACTGTCTTTAGTGATAAGGTGTGTGTTTCTTGAAGGCAACATATGGAAGGGTCCATTTTTCTGATCCACTCTTCTATCCTGTGTCTTTTTATAAGAGAGTTGAGATTCAAAGTTATAACTGTGAGGTGTGCTTTAAACGCTGCCATGTTGGAGAGAATATAGAGGTTGGTATCTGAGCTGTTGTTTTCTCTTTGGTGTTACCTTGCTTGTTCTCTGTTCCTTTCCTGAGGTCGGTTGTTTGTTTCATCTACATGGGATGTCTCATGTAGTATCTTCTGAAGGTTTGGCTTTGTGTTCAAGTAATTGTAGAGCTGGTTAATTTCATGGAATACTTTAATTTCTCCATCTATTATGATGGATAACTTTGCTGGGTATAGTAGTCTGGGTTGGAATCCGTACTTCTTTAGGCCTAGAATTGCTTTATTCCAGGATCTTCTGGCTTTTAAAGTTTCTATGGAGAAGTCAGAGGTGAGTCTGATGGGATTGCCTTTGTAGGGGATGAGTTTCTTTTCTCTCAATGCTCTAAGTACTCTCTCTTTACCCTCAATGTTTGGCATTGTAACTAAGATATGTCTTGGAGAGTTCCTCCTTTGATCCAATTTGTTTGAGGTCCTGTGTGTCTCTTTTAGACGTACAGGATTATATCTTGCCAGGTATGGAAATTTTTCTTGAATAATTCTGTTGAAAATATTTTCTATGCCCATAGCCTGGTTTTCTTCTCCTGGGATCCCCATGATCCTGAGATTAGGTATTTTTATGGTATCCAACATTTCTCTTGAGTATTGTTCACTTGCTCTTTTGAATTTCATCAAGTTTCTGATTTCTCTCAAATTCTCCTCTGTTTTGTCTTCTATGTCTGAGGTTCTGTTTTACCAGTGATTAATTCTGTTGGTGAGAGATTCTAGGGATGTTCTTATTATTTCAATATGGTTTTTGTTTTCTGAAACTTCTTTTTGATTTGCTTCTATCATCCTGTTGAGATGTGTTTTCAATTCAAGGTTTGATTTAATTATTTCTTCCTGACACTCATTCTTATATTTGCACATGTCTTCGGTTAATTTGGAAAGCTGATTTTTGATACCTTCAGTTTGCTGGTTTGCCTTAATTTCCATCAATTATCTTTTTAGGTCCATTTGATTTTCCTCTACTATATCAACCCTGGTGGCAAAGCTTGTGAGCTGACTTTTTACTCTTTCCATGATCAACATAAAGTTCTCCTTGGGATCTGTGCCAGTATGATCAGGGTTTAGTGTCACGGCATCCTGTGCCTACATCTGCTCTCTCTCTCTTTTGTAGTATTGTTGGTGTCATTTGGCATGGTTTCCTCAGCTGTTGTAATAATCTTGCTTTGAGTTCTGCCCATTTCGATTCCACTTGGGGTGATTGGTGGACTGCCTTTGATCTGTCTACACTTTGCTAGTGTGGTCTGGGAGTACACTGGCCTCCACAGGTAGGGTTGAGCACTCACTTGTTTAATCTGTGAGTGTGTGTGTCCTCAGATCTCTGGCTGGACTTTGATGGTGATACTGGGCGTATCCTGCTGGGGGTTGTTGGTCTGTGGGGACTAGGTAGGTATCCACAACCTAGATCCCCGCTGGAAACACTAACCCTTGTTCTCCAAGGGTTGCGGTGTGTCTGCTAGTTGGCCATCTTGAACCGGAAGCCTCAATATATTACTTTCAGTAATTAAAAAAAAAAAACATGTTTTATTTATTTTCAAACAGATAAAGATAGAAGGAGAGAGACAGAGACACACACAGAGAGACAGAGACAGACTGAGGGATGGAGACATACAGACAGACACTGCTCATGCTGCTGTAGACAAACTCTAGATACATGTGCAACTTTATCCATGCTGAGCAATCAAATCCTGGGAGGCAGGCTTTGCAAGGGGTTGCCTTTAACCAATGAGTCACCTCCATATCACACTTACTGTAACTTTTTTAGTAGTATATAAGGTAAAGGAGTCCACTGTGGTATTTTCATAAATATATATGCCATTATCCTTTGTTTTTATTTGAATTTCTTCTGTCCTCTGCCCTTTTCCCCAAATCCCTCCTTGTGCCTTCATATCACATACGTAACATTCCTGTCTCATCCCTTGTCATTCTTCCACCCCTCTTAGAGTCTCCTTCTGCCTTCATACCATATGAATGTAACATATAAATTTGAAAATAAAATGCCACACCTGAGTGAAAATGTATGATGTCATCTTTCTGAATGTGACTTACTTTACTTAACATCCTCTATTATGAATACTCAATGTTCCTCAAAGCTTTGTCCAAAGGTTTGTGTCTAGGTAATGCTCGCCACACATGCACACACCATGGCCTCTTGCCACTGCAAACCATGTCAGACAACTAATGCACCATTGAACCTGGTCTGGTAGTGTAGCAGGGTGAGCTGAGGACTAGAATTTAGATAATGCCCAACAAAAATTCCAATGCACCTCAAAATTTAAGGAGTACCCAAATTCTTATCTACAAAGTTAAAGAATTAAAATCATCGACAACCAGATATTAAGGTATAGTAGGAAACTTTATTTAAGGGAACATGGGGAGTTACAGAGTTCTCCAGCCACCAGTGTGGAGAGAACACGTGGGAGAGGTTTTAGCCAAAATGTATGTGTTTAACTAAACAGGCAGGAAAGAGAAAGTAAACAGAGGGCTCCCATCATGAGAAAAAAATAAAGTTTCATGTAGGGAGAGGGGCCTTACCTGGAAAACGAAAGTCCTCCTTCTAGGATGCCATTTGGAAAAAGAAGTACTAACCTATTTTTTAAAACTATTCATTACTACAGGGGGAGGACTTGCAGAAAGACAGAAAAGGGAGGTCGTGTGCTGAAAAAGCTGACTGTCCCTATTCACCATCTAGACCACTCCAAATCCCTAACACCAATATATTTGCTCTCTTATGAAGACTTCATGTATTGTAATCTTCTTGTAGTTTTATTCCTAACAGCAAAAGTACATAGACTGCACCTTAACAGACCATGATTAAGGACTGAATGATTTATCATAGAAGTGATAAGAGGGACTAACAGCTGAGGACAAGACATGGTTAAGGCAGCAGAGCAAACAGCACTTGATGTTATTTATATTGACAGGGTTTTGCTAGGCAGTCTGTGGTGGTTTTAATGTAAAATGCCCCCAACCTCTCCCCCTTCCCCACCCTTGTAGAGTTTGAGTCTCTGTAGCTTAAAAGGGTTGTCTGTTTAAATCAAAATGCATGTGATGTGATTTGCCCCAGTAAGTACTTTATGGATAAGCAAACAAAATGCTAGTCTTAAAACTAAGATATTTAAGGCAGGATTTCTCTTTGTTGTTGTGTATTAGAAGTGATGGTTCTAGGCCAGGCGTAGTGGCACACACCTTTAATCTCACACTTGGGAGGCAGAGGTAGATCATGAATTCAAAGGCTACCCTGAGACTACATAGTGAATTCCAGATCAGGCTGGGCTAGAGTGAAACCCTATCTAGAAAAAAAAAAAAAGCTGACAAGGTTTGGTTAGTTTGTTCTCTTCCATTGGTCCTTCTCTGAGACTGTTAATTGGCCACATGTAATTCACTTTATAACAAAGTCTATTATAGATGTCTGTGTCTTTTTTGTTTTGTGATGTGGTATGCTGTAAGTTGCTTGAGGATGTTGACAGTCTTATTGACCATGGTAACTAGCAGTATGACTAATGGCCCCTGCCACCAGGACCATTTCCTGAATCTCTGTCTTTCATTTCTGCTGAGTGTCTTTGTGTGTGCTGTGTTCTTATTGTGACATTGCCTAAGTGAGACGTGGGGTTATATTTGGAACTGAAATGCTATAGTAGATATAGTTTGTTGCCTCAGTTGGAGGGAGAGAAAATTAACAATTTATTTATTTATTTATTTATTTATTTATTTATTTATTTATTTATTTATTTATTTATTTATTTATTATTGACAGGGTTTTGCTAGGCAGTTTATGGTAGTTTGAATGTAAAATGCCTCCCTCCCCCAGTCCTTAGCCTCAAGTGTTTATGATTAAGCCTCATACTTAATCCCCAGCTGGTGAAGCCTTTGCGAGGAGGAGCTTTGCTGGAGAAGGTGTGTCACTGGGGGTGGGCCTTGAGGTTTATTAATCCGGTGTTACTGGGTGTTCATAGCTATTGCCCTCCTGTACTCTGACCTTCAGAAGGTTATAAATCATGGTAATATTTGTGATTTCTTCTTGCCCAAAATGTCTCATGGTGAGAACACATGGACTTGGAAATTTTCATTCAAAGAAATTTCCCCCAAAATGTCAGTTCCCTGACTTGTGGGAACAATGATTCATGGTTTCCCATTTTTTAATGTAACATAGATTTATCTATAACAAAAGGCGTTTTTATAAGACTATTGAGAATTTAAGGTTCAGATAAATAGATATTTAACAGATTCAGGAATATAAATATATTTCATATTGCTCTTTTGACCAATGAAATCCAGGTTTATAGCAGTTGTATTATAAAAATATGGGTCCTAACTATGTCAGATGAAAATATATCATAGTTTATTATATATAGATTTGGTAGTACATTTGTCTTACATTATCATAATCTGTGTTAATATTATAGTAACTCAATCTGAAAAAAAATCAAAGAATCTTGCTAAAGAGGTGAGATATATTTATATTATATAATTGAGAAATAAGTAATTCGCATGGTACCTGTATCATTGTGGGTAATAAAATTTAAGCTTAGACATAGAATCTTAGTGGTAAATAGCAGGTATTAAATCAGACTTTTAAAAAATGGCAGCTAGTTGTTGAATGTGACTCTTCTTAGTAGACAAAATTAAAAGAGGATATTTTATTGGTTATAAAATTTAAAGAATAGGATCAATTAATTCTCATAAATTTAGACACATACCAGTGTTTAACACTGAATAGTTCACATTATCAGTACTACATTTTATTTATTTGTAATATATAAGTATAGCTGCATAGTTTTCCGTTTCCAATTAAGTCATTGCATTTTAATGGCCTTATATTACATACAATTTAATCTGTTCTGTTTAGTTGTATAACTCAATGGTTTTAAATGTATTTGTAAAGTTATGCAATCTTTCTTCAAATTCCTTTTAGAACATTCTCCAAGACCTCAAAAACATCCCTTCTGCCTCTTTACTATAACTCCACCATCCCAGGCCAAGCCCCA
Source organism: Zapus hudsonius (assembly GCA_004024765.1). Taxonomy (NCBI): domain Eukaryota; kingdom Metazoa; phylum Chordata; class Mammalia; order Rodentia; family Dipodidae; genus Zapus; species Zapus hudsonius. Next base: position 79,639 of record PVHP010000296.1, on the reverse strand, counting down.
AGCAAACATTAATCTTATTTATGTCTCTGGAGATTTCCCTTTTGTTTCTTTTCATAATAATGGAATCAGATGACTTTGGGTTTAGTTGACTGGTTTGAGTTGCTTAAGCGAGGAGCTTTGGGTACTGATTTTAGATCATTCTTTTCCAATATTGTAGTGTGAAGTTTTGGTTTCCTTCTTAGCCATGCTTTAGCTGTAATGTAGAAAATTTGACATAAAAAATATCTCTGTTCATTCATATTGGCATGCCATTGTGTGCCCCATAAAAACATGTCAGTCATTGATAAACCATACATGCAACAATGGCTTACTATAGAATGTGTATTACGTGTACATGTGCAGCAAGCTAAGGCATCTAGGTTTGTATAATTTCAATGTATCCTATTTGCATAATGATGACATCACTTAAGGAGGCACTCCTCAGAATGGGTCTCCATCATCAGGCAATGCCTTCCTGGATAGTCAAATATGTCTATGATTTCTTCTTTGACTCAGATACTTTGAAAGTGTTTAATTTCTAAATACTTTTTAATTACTCAATTTCTCAAGCTGTTGTTTCCAGATTTTTTCCCATTGTGGTCTTAGAGTGCTCAGTGTAATTGTAATTGATTTAATAATACAGAGATTATTTTATGTTCCAGCATATTTTGGAATATGTTCCAAATGAACTTGAAGAGAGGATATCTGGTACTGTTATATTCTATACATGTGAACTATTCAAATTAGTTAGTAATGAATTTCAGGTGTTCTGTAGGGTTGATCATCTGCCCAGTTATGTCAGTTATTGGGAATCATACATTGAGCCTTCTAAGTTCACTGCTGAATTTTAATAAGCCAATCATGAACCATATATATTCATAAAAAGAATGCATCTACTTTTGGAGCAAAAATGAACGAAGAGCCTGAATTCCCTTCTTTTCTACACTAAAAAAATTTTTTCACAAGTACATCAGCAGTGAGCATAATAAAAAGGTGTCTGTTATATTTCTTTTAGGATGGACCTACTAGCAACAAATTATCTCAGTAGTTTTATGTGTAACTATTTTTATTCATCTTCATTTTAGAAGAAAATATTTTGCTGGATATAAAACTCATAGTTAACAGCCCCTACCTCACACACTGAACATGCCATCCTATTGCTTTCGGGTCCCACAGTTTCTGATGAGAGATGAGGTTGATTATATCATTCTCTCCTGTGTCATTTTGTTTTGTCTTTATTTCTGTTTTCCATTTTCACAACTTTAATCATAATGATATAAGTATACTAGTGTGTTTTTGTTACTACAATGGAACTCCTGAAGCAAATGATTGTTTAGTCTCTTAGTCTACGGCTATACCACCCTGAATGTGCCCAATCTGGCCTGTTTAGTCTCTCAGTGTCATGGTTTGATACAGGTGTCCCCCACAAACAATTGAATGTGTTCTGATAGATCGATCCTCAGCTGATGGCAGCTTGGGTTTTACAACCTCGATGAAGCTGTGTTGTTGGGGGCAGGCTTATAGGGTTATAAGCCAGTTTCCCCTTGCCAGTGTTTGGCACACCTTCCTGCCGCTGTTTGCAGTGCTGTGGCAGAGGTGATGTCCAGCCCTCTGCTCATGTCATCGTTTTCCCTGCCAGGATGGAGTCTCCCCTTGAGTCCGTAAGCCAAATAAACCCATTCCTCTACAAGCCGCTTTTGTTTGGGTTCTTCCTGCGCAGCAACTAAGAAGCTGACCGCAACACTCAGTTCTAGAGATGCAAGTTCTAAGGGGCTCACCTGGTAATGGCCTTTTTGCTGTACATTCATCAGAGAGACAGGGAGCACATAGGTATATATGTCTCTTACTCTGTTGATGAAGCCATTAAGATTCATTCATGGGAGCTCCAACCTACTCACCTTATCTAAACTTAATCACTTCTCAGAGGCCTCAGTTCTTAACAACCATAGTCAAATAAATTTCCATTCTCTTCATACCTGACAGTGATGAGTACATTTCAGTACATTGAAGGGATGCACTGCACCCAAATAATACAACTAGGTCTTGTTCTCTTCTTCTGTGTCCTGTTAGGAAATCCTTGAGGGTTTTGGATGTGTCATGTTTTAAATTCAAATTTAGGAAGTTTTCAGTTATTTTTTTTCTTGAAAACTGTTCCTTTTTTCTTTATTCTTTCCCTCTTGAACTTTTATTATACATCGGTTGGTGTGCTTTATATGATCCTTAGGCCCCCTGCATTCTTTTTCTTCCTTTTCTTAGGATTACATAGTTTCTATTGAACGATGCTCAGATTTGCTTTTCATTTCTTCTGCCCCCTCCTGTATACTGTTGAACCCCTCTAGTGAATTTTATTACAGTTATTATTCTTTTACACTCTGGAGTTTTCATTTTCTTCTTTTCTGTCTTTTTCTGTGTTAATAGTCCCTATGTGAAATCTCATTGTCCCTATGCTTTTATTTCATTTCCGAACTTTCTTCATTTCCTGGATACATTTATAACAGCTACTTTGTGTTCTTTCTTCTGCTAACTCTTACATGTGAGCCTGGAAAGAATTTAGCAAGGACTCTTTGCTCAGACTTTTCTTTGTGTCTTCAGAGGTGAGGACATTTGCTTTCTCCTGGCATAGACTAGATATCTCCACAATAGATTTATAACCTGTTCCTAGAAAGACTCTGAGAATCATTCCTAGCTCTTATGACCTAACTAAGAAGAGGCGGGAGGGAGGAGTCCTTTACAGTTTTACAGATGCTAAAGTGCATATTTTAGGTTAGTGGTTCCTGAATATTACCACTCCTTACTGATATCTTGACTGTTAATTTATTCCCCTCTGCAATTTATCCTTAAAATAGAAGCCAGAATGATCTATTTAAAACATAAATCAGATCACTTTATTTTTAGGGGTTTTTTTTCTTTAAAAAAACACCTTTGTTTGGGTTGAATTATGATCATCTTGTCACCACCAGAGTTTAAAGCAAATGAAGAAATGAAGGCGTCAAACATGGGCAAAACCAAGTGTCAGCTACATTACTAAAGGAACTCTGAGAGAATGAGGTATAGGGAACACTAAGAGTGGGCACCCGAATTAGAAAAAACTGACCTACACATTCGCAGGCAGTGCTGCAGAGCTGAGAGCCAGCTGCTATGAACGTAAACTATGCCATAAAGCCCAACTCCAGGCCAGAGCACTCGTCTCTGCAAGCCAAAGGAAAGGGTTGACCTCTTCACGCTCAGCTTCTCTTCCAAAGCCCACCAATTAAAAGTTACACCAGCTGGCAGGTATCAGCAAGAGTGAGATTGTTTTGGCAAAGGAATACTGGGTTATAACACTCCGAGGTGCACCTCCTCCCTTAAACTACATACCTCCTCCAGCATGGCTCCACCTCCCAAAGGCTGTACCAGATGAGGATTGGGTATGAGGTCCAGTCACAAACGCATGAGCCTATGGGGGCCATCTCACAATCAAACCACCACAGTGTGCTTCAATACATTTGTCAGAATTAATTGGCTATTTGCGTGTGTGCTCATTTCAGTGTCTTCTATTATCTATCATTGGACTACATTTCTGTTTTTATACAAATATCTTCTATTTGTGTGACTATCTCATATAGATATTAGAGATATAGTCTTTCTCTCTTACTCTCTCTCTCTACATATATATATATATATATATATATATATATATATATATATATATATATTGCTTTTCATTTCTTCTGCCCCCTCCTATATACTGTTGAACCCCTCTAGTGCTCTAGTGAATTTTATTACAATTATTATTCTTTTATACTTTGGAGTTTTCATTTTCTTCTTTCTTTTCTGCCTTTTCTCTTTCTGTGTTAATAGTCCCTATGTGAAATTTCATTGTCCCAATGCTTTCCTTTCGTTTCAGAGAGAGGGAGGAGATAGATTATTAGGTATATATGAGTAATATATATGATATATGATATAATATATAATTATATATTATAATTATAAAAGTTTTTATTATACTATTGTATTAACAGGTATATATAAGCATATAGTAATAGGTTCCTCTGCATACCTTTGTGCTAGAAATCAAATCTTCCCCCAACACATCTTAGGGCTGGACCTTGGGATTCCCCCCAGTGCTCATCTCCTCCAGCCAAGTGGCTGGAGACCCAGGTAAAAAACTTTAATGAAACTCCTGAATCTATGGGGACATGCATGCCAACTACCACATTCTGTCCCTGGCCTCCAATAGACACATTGCACATTGCAAATAATATTCAGTCCAACTTCAAAGATCCTCATAGTCTTGACCAATCTTAACAATGTCCTAGAGTCCCAAATCTTATCTAAAATTCAAGACTGTCTCTGAACTGTGAAATCAAAACAAGTTATATACTTCCAACATAGAATGGCACAGAGTAAACATTTCCATTGCTGTAAGGCATAACAAGGAGTGACTGGAGCAAAGCAAAATCAATAACCATTAGGTAAATATCAAACACGTGCAGTTTAAGTCCAACATCCATAACTAGTGATGACAGTCTCTGGATTTTTTTCAATTTCCATCCCTCCAGCTGGGCTGAGTATTCAGGGAAAATGAACATCCCAAGCCAACAGTGCTCTATGGTAGCCTCTCTATGGTCCTGGAATATCCAAAACTTTTTCAGGTCTCCATTGGAAGCCATGGTCCATCTACAAATCCAAACATTGGCTTTTCTAGTCTTTAACAGGAAAATCCTGTTTCTTATGCTTCATCTCTGCAGAGGCCCACTTCCAAGCATTTTTCATGCCTTCGAAACCAAGACCAGGTGTGCAGCCATAAGCCATACGTTAATCCAGAAAGAAATCTTGACCAGGAAGAGCAGGCTACCTCCTTCAAGTCATCTCCTTTTAAAAGAGTTTGTATTTCTATCACTCAGTCTTTTCTGGGTGGAATCACCTGGGGCATTTTTCTCATAGTTTCAATGTAAGTACCATAATGGTGTAATCGCCTTAACAGTAGCAGGCTTTAGCAAGTCTCTGTACAGGCAACCTTAAAATTCCTTAAATTTTCCAGCCAGACTCTGTGCCAGTAAGCTTCAGCTTCCTTAAATTTTCCAACCAGTTTCTGTGCTAGTAACCTCAATCTTCCTTAAGTTATTTTTAACTTTAAATCTCACATCACTCAGTTCTATATCTTTCATCTGATAAAGATTGATTAAAGAGTTTAATCAAGATTGAATTTAAAAGTAAACCCAAAGAGTTTAATCAAAATTGAATTTAAAGGTAAACTCTTTGGGATTGGACAGAAGAATTCAGACCTTATACGAGTAGCCCAGTTCCAACAAAGTTCTCTGAGGTCTTTCCTTCCCCTTTAAAAGTTCATAAGCAAAGCCTCCAAATACAATTCTTTCTTCATTTAGCATTTTCTAACTCTCACCAGAGTAGTCTATCAGACTTGGTTTATAGCTCCCTATTGCTTCTGCAGTCCTAAGTGGCAAGTTCGTGTGCATTCCTCCTCCAACATATAAGTTCCAAAAGACCGAATCCACATAGTCTAATTTGTTAAACTACAGCAAAACCCAACTCTCTGGTACCAAATTTCTGTTGTAGACAGCTTTGTGTTGCTGGGATGAACATCCAAACCAGACACAGTTTATGGGAGGAAGGGGTTTATTTGAGACTTGCGAGGGCTGTGGGCTTTTCCTGAGGGTAGGACTCCCTGTCTCTCTTCCATAGGACTGTCTAGCTTATATTTTGGTTAGGACTTCTGCTTTCTTCCTGTCACTGGGGATTCTCACAGTCGATACTATTTTTAGCTTGTTTTCTCTTCGGTGTTTTGCCCATCTTTTCCTCAGCTGTTTCATCATTGTCAATGGTCATTTCTGAAGCTTTTCTTCTTTTTCTCTTTGGAATCAAGACTATTCTTTCTTATGTCGACTCTTCTTAACTGGGTCACACACCTGGAGGATCAGCCTTCTCTATTTTTCACATTTGTGCTCAGATGCCATTGTGGAGTGATAACACAATCACTCTGTTTACAGGAGCTCTTCCCATCATTCCTCATCTGTTTTTATGGTTTTCACAGAGCCAATCATTTTCTAACATTATAAAGTCTGTCATTTGTTTTCATGAATATTGTTTGCTTCTACCAACTCTAGAATATCAATTTTTGCTATCGATCTTTTCTTTATCCCCAGTGTTACAGTATAATTCTTCTCTAAAGTCCTTCAGCAACAGTAGAAGAAAGGACAGATGATCCCTTCTGTTATTGCTTTCAAAATTAAAAAAAAAAACCCTGAGTAAGAGGCTTCAGTTCCAGAAAAGAACATATATGGATATTTGTAATCCACTCAAAGTATTGTATAAAGACAGGTCTGTGCTTCAAGTTACCTGTGAGGAATGGAAACTCGAAGGATAGATGCTTGATTCCTATCAGCTATGTTTTTTGATCCCCTAGGTCTTTAAAAATCTCTGGAAATAAGGTAGCAAGGTGGGAGCCTCTTTTTTCAATGACTATGAATTTTATTGTATGCACTTATCAGAAACATTGTAGAATGGAGAGCCTCTTTCTTGCTCCATGGAGAGATGGTGTGAGTCACTTGGGCAACCTGACCTGCAGATTTTGTAGCAATGAGCTGCCCCTACCAGAGGTGGTAGTCGAAAAGCAGAAAGACTTCCCTGTAGTTTCCCAGAATTCTCCATGTAACCCACCCCTCTTATCTTAATTAGAAATAATCATATAACTAGTTAAATATAACATCCATACAGTTATTTACTATGTAATTTCTATGTTTCAATTATAATTTTTAAAGTAGGCATGTGGAAATGAAAGAAAAAAACGGAAAGAATTCCTGACCTAAGTTCATATTCTAATAGGAATCCATAGAAAATAAATAACTAATGGGTAGTTGGTTCATCATACATATAAACACATACCTATGCATATACACACAAAATATATTCAATGTTGAGATTATGCCAGATGCTGTTATATATTTTTGTTTGTTTGTTTTTGAGGTAGGGTCTCTCTCTAGGTCAAGCCCACATGGAATTCAGTATGTAGTCTCAGGGTATCCTTGAACTCATGGTGATCCTCCTACCTCTGTCTCCCAAGTGCTGGGGTTAAAGGCGTGCGCCTCCATGCCTGGCCTGCCATTGAACTTTTTGTCACTATAATAACATAACTAATTTAGGTTAAGTACAAAGAGAAATGTACTTAGTTCTGAGCTTTGGAGTTTCCTAGTCCAAATGTCCTAAGGTGGGTTTAACAAGCCCAAACCCTTGGCTGCATCACGTCTTGGCATGTCTAGCAATGGCAGGTAGTTGTTAATAATTAATTAAGTGACTGTATCTTCAGGTAGGATCAGGGATTGAACTGTTTGGGACTAAACCCACCCTTCCATACACCCCTCTCAGGACTACTTTCCAAAGGCATGTTCTCAGACATGCAAACATTATTAACAAGGCTCCACCTACCCAGACCTAGCCTTCAGTTAGACCCAGAACTATCTATCATCTTTCTGTCTATCAGTCTTTCTATCTAACCTAGCTATCATTTATGAGGACTGTAGCAAACAGGAAGGCATGGAAAGATATGAATCCATATAAAAGGATTTCGTTTGTTCACCTGAAAAAGGAAGAGGTAAATTTTCCATATAACTTTCCATGTTGGAGGACTAGCAGAAGCAAAGGTTTTGTGGTGCATACTCAGTATATTCTAGAAAGAGCTAGGAGACAGGAGCAGAGTAAATAAGGAGGGTCATAGTAAAAAATGGTGTCAGAGAAGTCACAAGGGACCAACAGCATAAGGCCTACATGAGGAGAGAAATGTCACACCACAGTTATTTGTCATTTAAAGGGATCATTTTAGTGCTGACCATGCTGTTGTAGGGAGTGGGAGTGACAAGATAAAACTTATTTCAATAATTCATGCAAAGGGTGGACAAAAATAGTGTGATAAGAGTCCAAAAAGTGTTACATACTTAAATTCAGCATACACTTTGAAAGTAAAGCTAAGTGAATAGAATATTTTTGACTTGTAGGTTTTTTTGAAATATAATGTCAATTTTGGATACAGGAATAAAATCTATAAATGACATGTTTGGTACGGGTTTCAGGATTTCAGTTTGAAATATATTAAGTTTCAGCTGCCTGTTAGTTATCTACATAGAGACTAGAAATGGCTGTTGGACACAAATCTGAGGTTCAAGAAGTCACTTCACGCACACATATGTATGGGAATTGTCAGTGAATAAATAATATTTAAACCTAGGAGAACAGATGAGATTGCCCTATAAAGGAAAAAAAAAACTCCAAAGGAGATTGAGAACAGCTAATCAAAATGGAAGATGATAAGCAAGAGGTTTATGAAGGGAAGGAAGAGTCCCAGAGTATGAAGTCAGTGTGATTGCTTCTGTCAAACGTGAAAGATGACAGCCAGCCTCTGCATCTAGGGATGTGGTTGTCATTGGTGATCTTGACAAGGGCAGTTGTACAGGAGCTGCTGGATGGATCAGAGCAACGGTGGCAACGGATTAGATGTTAGAGTGGTTGGGTAGTTGCAAGCAGAACCTTGGATGAGATCACAGAAAAGAGAGCACTAGGGAACAGAGAGCTCGCTAAGAATAAGAAGAGGGAATTGAAGAGAAGACATCTTATCTTCCATTTTCTAACTTTTGACTTTGGTATGATGGATTTGTGGGAGGTTGCCAACCTTTACCAAGTTTTGTAAGTATCTCTACTATATTATATTTAATGTAATGTAAAATGTATATGACATTCCCATGTATTTTCAATCCAGTTTTCCAAATGTAACAACTTGTATAACTGTATCAGGCAGGGAAGAGACATTTGTCCATTTCCAGGAATTGTTATGATTAGTCATATGTGTTCTTGTGTGTGTGTGTGTCCAATTTAATTACATGTGTAGATTTGTGTGACCATCTATACAATCAAGACACACTGTTTACCCTGCATGTCTGGACACTGCTGTTCTTGTCTATCATTTTTCAATTCCAAGAATATTCCAAGAAAAAAAAATCATATACTCTGTCCCCTTTCAGTACCAAGCAGTTGCATTCACAATTCCCTTGAGAAACATCTGAGCAGGACTATATCAATGGTTCTCTTTGATGATGAGTTGTATTTCATGGTATGGATTTATCTATGTCATTTACTGTTTTTGGCTTCTATCAGGAGGACTGCTATAAACATTTCTGAATAGGATTTTGTGTAAACATAAATATTCATTTCTCTGGGACAAACGCCTAAGAACACAATTGCTGGATTATATGTTCACTGCATGTTTAGTTTTACAAGACACTGACATACTGCTTTCCAAAGTGGCTGTATGATTTTATGTGCCTACTAGCAATGCATGAGTGACCCAGGTTCTCCATATTCTGCCCAGCATTTTGTGTTGTCACTATTTTGTTTGTTTGTTTTAGCCATTTGATATGCATCTTGAGATCTCTCTCTCTCTCTGTCTCACTCTCTCTCTTTAGAGTTATTGCAAAAAAAGTCAACAAACTCTGTTTATTTAGATAATTGGTAGGGAGCTAAAATTGTTAAAAAATCATCCCATAGTTCAAAAAGTAATGTGGCTACTTGACACATAGGTACATAGATTGGATTGTACTTGGTACATTTGAAGAGGCAGAGGTCGTCCTGATCCATGCAGGTGAAGACAGCAATCAACAGGGTCCCACTCAAGCAATAGACAGTTAATACTGCTGATAATTAGGCCTCAGTCTAAACGTCTTATTCGTCTTCACTGTACATTTCTAACCACTAATATCACTCAGCTCTGTAGAAGCACTGTAGGAGTTATGAATTTGTGTTCTTCTGATTGTTCATCTATTGATTAGCTTGTCAGAGGGACAGAGACGATGTATTTTCAAAGTGCCTACAAGTTGATGGAGGCCAATAATACTGAAAATGTCCAATGAGTTAACCATTAGCCTTCAGGACAAAACAAACACTGTTGACAAACAGGGTAGGGAAATATACATATTTGAACATATTAATGTGAAAGTAAATTATATATGAATATATCACATGCTTGTAATCATTGATGTATATGGTTCAAGATTTCCAGCTTTTCCTTTCCATGCTGATAACACTCTTGCCAACATGTTGAACGCCCCTAAAACTCACTGGACTTTCTGCAAGCAGTGTGGTAAGCAGAAGCCCCACAGAGTGATCAGGTACAAAAGGTGAAAGAATCTGTATGTCCAGGGAAAGCAGTGTTATGACAGGAAGCAGAGGGGCTGTGGTGGGTAAGCTAAGCCTTATGTTCCAGAAAAAGTCTGAAACTCGGAAGAAGATTGTGCTGAGGCTTGAGTGTGTTGAGCCCAACTGCACGTCTGAGAGAAAGCTGGCTGTCAAGAGATGCAAGCATTTTGAACTGGGAGGAGATGAAAAGAGAAAGGGCCAAGTGATCCAGTTCCAAGATGATTTTGCTATGAAGACAATAAAATGAGATTATATTCACTTTTGGAAAAAAAAAAGATTTCCAATATTTTAGAACACAAAATGTTTTCCGTTCATTTCCTGAAAATATTTTTTTCTCTATGCCAAATTTTCTCATCACAACAAAATAACCAAAATGCAAAAGAACACAGCAGGTCCTTTACAAGAAAGAGGAAATCACCTTGTGGCTGAGAAAGCCCGACCTACAGATTGCCAGCCAAAAAGAGGTTGCAGCCTCTTGGGGGCTCAAAGGCACTTACAGTTTAGTTGTTTGGCTCACTGAGAGGCTCCTTCTCAAAGCTGCATGTGATGACTTGACCGATCAGATGTAGTGACCTCTCGTCATTTGAAACATGCCAGTTTTGAATGGGTACATCTCGGGAATTGTGATTGGCTGACCCAACCCACTCAGTGGGAAGCTTTTATTGAGTCTGCTCATCTCCTGGGACCTAGACAGAAATGAAGAGCAAGTCCAAACAAAGGATGAGGTAAGCAGCAGGGTATTCTTAAGGCAGTTGCAGTACAGAAAGCTTTCATGGATGGTGACGTGTCTTCCATGCTTGCAACTCTTTGTTCAAGATAGATTTAAAATAGAGACATTTACAGAGAGCAAAAATTCTGACTTGATTGCCTGCTTTCTTGCATGTGTTATGTGTACTTGATGATAGCATTAAAAAAACCTTTTCATTGGCAACTTCCATCAATATAGACAAATACCATAATCATAATCCCCCACTCCTCTTTTCCTTCCTCCCAAATTCACCCTCGACTGAATCACTTCTTTCCCACTAGTCTCTCTTCTATTTTGATATCCTATTATTCAGGTCTTGTGTAGGTTTGCATCAGTCACTATGATGTCATGAATATCAAGACTTCTTTGTGTCTGATTGCATTGTAAGCAATCCTCCCCTTCCTGTGGCTCTTACATTCTGGTCTATGGCCATAACACTCTAAACGCACCTGATTATGTCTCATAAGCAGTTCTGCCCAGAAGACTGGTTGAGAGTGTGTAGGGAACATCTTTAATCCAGGTTTGTAATTATCATGCCCATGGAGGATTTTCATTCCAAACCTGCAATGTTCAAAAAGGGTTTCCTCCTTTCTAGGAGTTTATAACTGCATATACAAGAGTAATGGAGGTTCTTATACACAAAAACCACCAGCAAAGAAACATTAAGAAACACTAAAGTTAAATAAGACTAAAAGGCGTCTTCATGAAATACTGGCGGCAGGTGTATGTTTTAAGCACGTTTAGAGTGTTCTGGCCATAGACCAGAATGTAAGAGCCACAGGAAGGGGAGGAGTTCAGTGTGGGGAGTTATCAAGAGATAGTAATTGGAAGGGGATTATGATCAAACTATATGTATAAAATTGGTCAATATATAAAAAGTAAAAAAGGACAAAGGTGGGTAAATTAGAGAACAAAGACCAGTTGTGGTTGTTTGAATGGATGTCCCCCATAGACTCAGGTGTTTTATGAAAACTTATAACGTGGGTCTCCAACCACCTGGCTGGAGAAAGTACCACTGAGGGCAGATCCTGGGGTCCAAGCCAAAGGTGTGCTTGGGGGTGGATATGTATTCCAGCCCAAAGGTATGCAGAGAAGTTTGAGCTCACTAGCTGCTTTTTGATGTTTGCTGGATGGTGGTGTTTTTTTCTCTCTGCTTAGATTTATGCATGGGAGTCAGCTTCGTTCACCATTAAAGTAATTTACCCTGATTCTGCAAGCTTGAAATAAATCTCATTCCTCCCATATTTGTATTTTGCATTTGGTTGGATGTCTGTCTCCGCATCATGGAATTGCCTAAAAAACCATTCATTATAAATTTTTATGTTATAAAGATTCAATCACTATAAATTTTTATCCATTGTGGTTTTTCTTGAGGTAGGCATGAAAACTATTTTTGGCTCAGCATAATGTCAACCTTTAGTATAATCACTGCCCTCCACCTTCTCGGACCAACCAAGAAAGAAATAATGAAATTCCATTTTTGTTGGTTTTAGTTAAAAGCTCAAAACTCAGGATGTATGTTTCAGGATCGGAGGCAGCTAAAGTAATTTCTTACCACAAGTTTACCTCTTAGCTTTTATTAGCTTTGAGACAGGAAGGAATAAATATCAGTCTCTATAGTTTTCCATTTAGTGCAGTTTTGATGCCAGCGTAAAGGCCTGCCTTCATCTTTAACTTAACAGTTACAGACCTAAAGCTGATCTTCTGGTTCATTGTTTGCATGGTGATAAGTGTGTGAGCATCACTGACTGAAAGCTTAGAGGTTGGGATGTTTAAGCTGCCTCTTTGAGAATCTGCCTCCTCTAAATCCCATGTCTACCCAACAAACCCTAGAAGGAAGCATCATGGTATTCTTCTCCCTAAGGTTGCCTCAGAAAACAAGTCAAAGAGGAAAGAAATCTAGGTGAGGGTAGGCACCTGGGCTTTTGATAAAATTGTTTCATGTTCTGAGTGATTCTAGTAAGTGGCTTGATATTATTTACAATATTGTTTCTAGAAAAGTTCACACACTTTAATGGGCATATTCTGTAGAGCACTTGAATTCTATATGTTTTTCCTATATTAATAAAGGAAGCATGACAGAACAATTTATGAGATACAGTCCTTATGGAAAAATTGTATGCTTCTATAATAGGGAAAAATGCATATAAAACCTTCAAAAATGCTTAAGAAAACTCTTAACTACAGGGAGAGATGTGTTTGAAAGCTTAGTATGGTTTAAATGAAATGTATAAAATAAACACTAAATTTTAGCCTCATCTTCTTACTTAGACTAATGATTCCATTAGCATCCCTGAAGTTGTGGAATAAATCTCTAATTCATTCATGATGAAAATCGCTAATATTTTGGTAAATGATTAGCTATTCACATTTAATTCTTACTCAAGAGGACTCGCAATAATCTGAAGCAGAAATGCATAATTTGGGATTCTTATGTTTTTTTAATTTTATTTTCAAGCACCATAGATTTAGAAATATTTTATTGTTTTGTATATGCTTCTTAATCATGAACAGGAATCTATTTATGCAAGACCAAATTAGCTAGATTTTGAGTCAGAATGATCTAGGACTTTAGTACGCATAACAAAATTAATTTATTTATCTCAGATCTACTAAGAACTTACAAATGTGACCCTGGAATATGTCCATATGGCTATTTTTATAAATTTTTATGAGCAGAAACTTCTCTTCTAAATATGTCAGGATTAATTTTCTGCTCTGTGGAGCACAGCTAGTGGGGTAGCAAGGCCCCGTGACATTTTCCACAGTGTGAGTTGCCAACCACTAGATGCCTGTAGCTCTGTTTAATCTACAGTAAACAAGTTGACAATTGGTCGAAGGAAAGTTTATGTAATTCTCCTTAATATTTCTCTCTGACGATGACATCACTGCCAGACTATCTTAAAGGCAGAACTGTCTGATAAGCAGTATTTTCTTCCTGTTGTGAGCTTATCTAATATTTATGTTTCCTGTGTTACAGATGGCTTGCAGTCACCTTTCCATTGCTTTGCAAAATGATAAGAAAAATTGCATCAAATTTGAGTGTGCTTTCTTCATTGCGTGTGTATATCTGGGGTTCAGCAGTCATTAGTTCTACAAAGTGGCCTATACGCCTTCACGTCTCACAAAGAGCTTTAAATAGTAACCTAATAACATGCCACTACTTGGATTCTCATAATGCTTCAGTAATTCAATTAAACCCATCATTTGAAAAATCAGTAATGGCAGCAGGAAGAGTTGAATTCAATGGAAATGGAAAGATTTATTTCCTGTATGGACAGAGTGAAATAAAGGACGAAAGAGGATCTCTTCTGTGCTACAGCAGGAAATATGTGCCTATTACAAAAGTGTTAACAAATGAAGCACGAGGGAAAACCTGATTCTTTAAATAACCACATAGTGGAACATCCATTTGATTTCTGAATCTGACAATGACTTTTACCTGATCATGTTAATAAATAAGAAGTGATAAATCCATTTTTGAAATATCCCAAACATCTCCCACCAACAAAATTTAACCTGTGTTATATTTTTTCAAAGACTAAATATATATGCATTTTCTAGTCTTCTTTCAATAGGACACTGATAATAATTTAGCACATGGTCTTAACTAGAGTGTTAGTTTTTGAAATTTAGAAAAGGGTATGTTGTCTGCCCATGTTTAAAATGTATTACATTCCCTCTGGGTAGCATAAATAGAAACAAAGAGCTCAAATTCTGTTGGTACCTTTTCTACTAGAACTTACACTTCCTATGTAACTTATATTTTGTTATTTTGAAATTTTTTTCCTCAAGGAAAAGGATGTTCTGTATTCTGTTTAAAAATGGGACTTCCAAGAAAAAGTCATTTTGGCTCTTAATATTAAGAAACATCAAATTAACTGATATTAGTAATTAGAGTTGACATTCCAAGAAAACTCTAGACAGTCTGTATTTATCCTAAAGAAATATGATTATATGTACCTTTAATGATGAATAAAGTTAGAATACATTGTTTTGCATTCACACTACATATGTGGAGTATTTTTAAGTTTAGGGAAATTAAATGACTCCATTTTATTTTTTTCATTAAGAAAAATAGTCCGGAGGCAGGTGTGGGGGCTCACACCTTTCATCTTAGCACTTGCACTTGGGAGGCTGAGGCAGGAGGATTGGTGTGCATTCGAGGCCAACTTGGGCTTCATACTGAGTTCTAGGTCATTCTGGGCTAGAGCAAGACTCTACCTTGAAAAGAAACAAAACCAACCAGTCAAACAAACAAAAAACAAAAACCCCAAATGAGGTTGGTAGGTCTATACTGAGGATATTTTTCTTAGGTGTTTCAGGGTTCTGAATGTAACCATGCCCAATGATTAATATTTCCCTCTTTATTTCTGAAGAAACATCCAGAGAAAATGGAATAACTAGTAGCTACAGCAAAAGCAAAGGTATTAGATATTTTTATCCTTCAGAGGGTTAAGTGCATATATGAAGCATATATTTGCAGCAAAGCAGTTGTAAAATAAAAACCAGTTTGTAAAAAAAATCCTAACATTTGATGAAGCAGTAATCTCAGAAATTAATATGGAGTTGAACTGTACCATTTTGAAATCTCTGGTGAATGTTTATACTATAAAAATAACAAAAAAGGATACATTTGAGAAATGTAACTTTGTCCTCTTAATTTTCTGCTTCTTAAAAATCAATGTTTAGTGAAATAGATGAATCTTGAGTATATAGCTTGGTCACTATTATTGCTGGTAAACCTAGCATAACCCCACAAATACAAAGATATAGAATGTTATTAGCTGCCCAATGAATACTCTGGTTGTAAATCTGAATTAATAACATGTAGGGATGTGCACTATAGTGAATTTTTATTGAAAATTAGTGCCTTGTGATGTAAATGCAATTATATAAATAGAATTTCTTTAGTTTTCTTTTCTTTGTTCTTTTTTTAAAACAGGGCTTCATTTTATAGCCCATTCTGGCTTTGAATTCACAGAATTTATCTTGTTTTACCCTCCAGATTATGGGATTATAGGCATGAGCCACCACACCAAACTTTTTAAAAAATATTTTATTTATTCATTTTCAAGCAGAGAGCTACAGAGAGAGAGAGAGAGAGAGAGAGAGAGAGGGAGGGAGAGAGAGAGAACCAGGGCCCCCACCTTGTGGGCCTGGCCTATGTGGGTCCCGGGGAATTGAACCCGAGGCCTTAGGCACTGGAGGCAAGTACCTTAACGGCTGAGCCATCTCTCCAGCCCCCCAAACTTTTTATAAATGGAATTTTTATTCATGGAACAATATGCTGTGTTCTCTTAATGTTCTCATCCAATGGATCTCACTTGGATTGATCCCTAGTGGATGAAACAATCTTCATCTTTCTTATTCCTGCTTAGATTAGAAAATATTAAATATACCATAGTTTTTGTTTTAGTTTTGTTTTTATTCTTTGTAAAATTTCAGTATTTTCCCTTTGATAATTGTATGTATGTGTATATATATTTTCAGCATATTTACACCCTACTCTATTATTCCCCTCTCTCTAAATTTACTGGTGACTACACTATGGAAGAGAATGACTTCCCCTCCCACAGTAACACTTCACTGCCAGTAGCTTGTTTGGGAGGTGTACAGCCTCATCTAGAGAGGAATGTTGAGAAGTTCAATACCATGTATGAAATCACAGCTGATATGAGTTCATGAGTATAATAGTTATGCTGTGTCCCTGAGCTGTACTCCTTTCCCATAATCCAACTCGTAGTGCTCTCTGCCTTCTTTCACATAATGGTCCCTGAGCCTTGGAGGGGGTGATGTAGAGATCCCACTTAGAGTTGAGTGCAGAGTAGTCACTGGTGGAAACAACAGCACTTTGAACAGTTATGCTCCTCTGCCTTAACCTCCCCAGTGCTGGGATTAAAGGCATGCACCACCATGCCTAACAAGCATTGCCTTCTTTCCCGGTGAATTTCATGAATATTTTTCTTAATTTGTCAAAATTTTCTAAAACTCTGGATATTGATTTATTGAGTTCCTGTTTTCCTGGTTTTCTAATGATTTGAAGGGCATGAATATTATTATTGTATATTTTTGGGTTTTTTTTTTTGTATTTTTGTCGCCTTTGTTATTTCCTCCCATGTGCATTTACTTTTGATCACCTGGTAATCATACTTAAAATTCATTTTAATTATTTCATTTCCCTCAATAGAGCCCTGAACTTATCTGCCTAAACAATACAATCTTATTAAACCAAGGAGATAATTTGTTTTGTGGCAATTAACATGTGGATTAAAAAACTTATTATATTTCTCCCAAATAAAATTAACATCATACCAAACAAAATAAAAAAAGGAAGAGAAAGAGAAAGGGGAGGGAGAGCAGAAGGAGGAAGAGAGAGAGGAAGAAAGGAGACAGAAGTGAATAAACTTTGAGAGTCAGACAGACATGATTGAAGTTCCAGGTCTATTGTTCCATTGTCATTTGATTTGGGCAGTTTTAAAATTCCCTTATTCCCAGTGGTCTTTTTTTGTGGGGGGGGGGGGTTGAGGTAGGGTCTCGCTCTAGTCCAGGCTGACCTGGAATTCACTATGTATTCTCAGGGTGGCCTTGAACTCACAGCAATCCTCCTACCCCTGCCTCCCAAGTGCTGGGATTAAAGGCATGCGCCACCACGCCTGGCCCCAGTGTTCTTATTTATGAAACAGAAATAAAGACATTGAATCTAAGGATAAGTTAAAACGGTTTCTGAAAAGTACCAACTCAGGGTTTACGTCATGTGCTCAGGCAGGGAGTGGCTTTCTCTCTTAATGGCCCTTTCTGTGTCTTTATAAGTTTTAAGCAAAAAGAAGGAAGGAAGAAAAGCATGGAGAGAGTTACGGGAAAAAGAAGGAAGGAACAAATGAAGCAATGAAAAAATGAAAGAATAAAAAGCACTAGAAAACACTTGACTTGTGCTTTTTTATGCCTCAGGCTTCTGAAGAAATATACACATAAGTCAGGCACAAAAAGTGACAGAAGCACCTAGCATTCCTTTGCAGCAGTGAGCCACCCTCCCCACACACACAGAGTCACACACACACACACACACACACACACACACACACACACACACACAAACACAAATAAATAAAAGAATATGCTCAAATGCCATTCATTTAGTTAAATGAGTAGATGTATCTTATAAAAGTAACTTTAAAGCTCTATTAACAGTCTCCTTTTTTGTTTGTTTGTTTCCTTCCCTATTTTAGTTTACTGTGAATGGTACTCTTGAGACCTCTTCAGAGTCTACTACCTTGACCTTTCCTGGAACACTTTCCTGAAAGAACCAGCACACATCCAATTGGCTTAAATACAATCCAAGATTAATGGAGCTCTTATCGAACAGACTACACTTTTCTCATTAATACTGGTAAGAGTTTAAAAATACATGATCTGTTCTAAAATACTGCTGCTTTCTTATGAATGAGAAAGTTATATTAGACTAAAAGGCACTGATACCTTGGTAGAGATATATAATTATCCAAGCATCTATTTGAAGATGTTTTGTTGCTTATGTATAATAAAGCACATCAACATTTAGAGCAAGTGTAACATTCTTCTGTTATAACATGTGATACTGTTTTATGAAACCTATAATTGCTGTAATCTGTGTTGTGTTGGTTACTATGAAATGAACAACTCTATAGTGGGGAAGCTCTCTCTTGGAACCTGGCTATGATGAGTATGTACTATTGTGGTGACCTACGTGCACTCTCCTCGATGAATGTCTGTGGGTTTGCTTTTGGCATCACTCTTCCTCAACTTGGACATATTCTGTACCAGTAAATGGATTTTCCAGATATACCAGTCAGAGTTCATTATCAAAACTGGAAATTGGAACTAGGCAAAGACAGTGAGGTTGAACCAGGTGGCAGAGCAGGAGTCTTGACTGCATGGATCTGCAAGGAAGGAGATGAACCAGATGAGGATGAGCAAAGATAGCTCTCTGCTCTTTTAGGTGAGCCCTGGCTTCCTGAGAACAGATCAAAGAGGAAAAAGGATGTTAGGATGACACGTGGTGGACTTGCAGATGCTGAAAATTAGAGGTCATCCAAAGGGTTCTGCTCACAAGCAGTCAAGTTATTCTGCCTCTCAGACATCTGATGGTCAAGACCTCAGTCAGTAGCTGTGTGACAGAAATCAGAACAGGATTGAGTATTCAGATGAAGGGTGATCCTTTGTGATGCATGATCAGCTACCTTCCCCTACAATTTGTGAAGTATTTTCTGGATGCTGGCAGGGATGTTATATTCTAAATGTTTCCTGGTGAATAAGGCCTTGCAAATTATAACTGAAAAGTTGAAGATAAATTTCTCTGGTCCCAAAAGAGTGGCCGAGAGCAAGGGTTGTGGGGATAAATCATGGACTCCACATTGAATCCTGATTCTGGCACCTTTTGGCCATGACTCTGGGATAGTAGTGAAAGTTAAATACTTTATAATGAGCATCTAACCGCAGGTATCTAACACAATCAGTGATCGATAGAGTGGTATTAAGAGTGACCTTGATGTTAATGAAGTTTTCTCTATGAGTACTTAAATTTTTCATGTGGAAAATTCTCCTATTAATATTAATTTTTCCTTAGTTTCCATAGCCAGCCATAGCTGGAAAGTATTTCTTGATTTTCAAACAGTCTATTTGAAGTTTTTTAATTTGATAAATGTACTTTGAAAATTACACTTTACATTGCATCATCTCAGATCTGTCACGTTTTAGCATATTGGTTTATTGGGTAAGATATCTGACTTTTCTCAATCTCCTCATCTTTGAAATGAGAATACTAGAATATTTATCTGAACTATCATGAATATTAAATAAAACATGCACAGCACATAACAAAGAAATACCCAATTCATGTTAGCTACAAATAATGTCACTGTTATTATTTGATACGTTTCAACTATCTCTAATGTGGTTGCTGATGTTCTTTCTATTTTTTTTTTGAGATAGGGTCTCAGGATGGCTTCAAATTAACTTTGTAACTGAGGCTGGCCTTAAACTCCTAATTCTCTTGCCCCCATTTCCCAAATGCTTGGATTAGAAGAGTGTACCACCACCATGCCTGTCTCTTTTTGTTGGTCTTTCATTTGTGAAACTTAAAACAATATATTCCATAAAGTTTTCAAAAAAATTAAATTATTAAAAATCTTGGGATATAACATTTTATTTTGAAAAAGCGGCATGTGAACTTTTGATGCAGTTTATAACTTAAGCTAAAAATCTCCTCCTGTGATGTTACTAAACCATCTTTAAGGACAACTGCTTGTAAAGCCTTTCCAACGTGATCTTTACATTGACCCACTTTAAAATGCTTTACACTTTGATGGTTCTTAACAGAGCTTTTCAGTTTTATCCTTCTTTAGAACTCTAGGCTACTGACTCAACCTACAGAGTCACACAAAAATAGTCACTAATCAGGATAGCACCACACTCCACTACGTTTTCATCTGTTTTCTAATGGGCTGTGCAGTCTTATCTTCGTGATTTTAAGCCCTTAAACATAACTCAATAATTCACCTGTAATGTCCAACTCTGGTTCAGTTTATGGTCAACATAGTACAGTCATGGATTTATAATAACCATTGGATTTTTTATTTATTAATTAATTTTCAAGCAGAGAGAGAGAGAGAGAGAGAGAGAGAGAGAGAGAGAGAGAGAGAGAGAGAGAGAGAGAGAGAGAACCAGGGCCACCACCTTGTGGGTCTGGCTTATGTGGGTCCTGGGGAATTGAACCCAAGGCCTTAGGCACTGGAGGCAAGTGCCTTAACCGCTGAGCCATATCTCCAGCCCAACCACTGTATTTTAAGATGCTAAAAATAAACTATCTCTGATGCTGAGGTCACACATTGATTACACAGAGCCACACATCAGAGTTGATGGAAATGTTCTCTATAAAATTTTGCAACCAATATAATCAAATTTTATATTTTCTCTCCATTTAATCTCTCCTTCCTCTTTGTCTTCTTCTTCCTATTATTCGCCTCCTCCTCCTTTCCTTTTCTTCTCCTTCTGATCCTCCTCCTCCTTTTATTTCTAGTCCATTTTGATAAAAGTTGTTGATCAAAATAAGCAAGCAGGAATAAGAATATGTCATGTCTTTGCAGATACCTGTAGAGATTACTGACATATCTATCATTACCTAATACAAAAATTCTTTGGTAGAGCAGATTTACCTTTTTTATGTAAGCAGGAGGAGGGCTGCAGAAGGAGCTACATGAGGGGAAAGCTTCTGATGATGAGCATACTGGATGGCTCTTGAGAAGAAGCCTACCTATTCTCTAATGATCTTTAGGAAAATAAATGTTGACATTGGTGATTAATGAAAGCTTAAGTCCCAATGAAATATGCCCTTTCATTGGTTCCATAAGTATCCATTTTATGTGATTGATTCCCATTGTCTTTATTGTTAATTCAGTTGACTTGATTATTAAAATTTTGTTAAGAAGTCTTCAGAGACAAAGTCTTTTTGTACATAATATATGACTTATTTTTTATTTTCCAAAATGTGTGGTCTATTCCTAGTTCTCATCTGTCTTTTTAGTCTTATTTCTAAATTATGAGAAAATTGATGTTTGCTCCTGAGTCATATTTTTCTTATTATCATACCTTAATTTTTAAAAGTGCAGGGATTCTAGCAGTTGTTTATTATCCTTGGTATGAGCCATAAGGAACATAGTAGAATCTTGGAGTTGAATATATTTTGTGTGGTATGAAACGAACTATGTTTTATTATTAAAACATTATTAAAGACTTACCTCTTAACCATAGCTTTGTCTCAAATATACTAGAGGCTTTAAAAAAGTGTTCATTCCCATGCTATTTCTTATTTCATTTACTTCTAAAACTATAAGTGTGGCTCAGGGTATTTTCCTCATATATTTTGTAAAATCAATCAATCAATCATATTTATTAATAGCAAGATGTTTAGTGTGATTCTTGGCAGAATAACTAAGAGATCTCCTTAGGTGCATTAAAATCTGAAAGTGAAAATTAATCATGGTAGAAATAAATGTAGGGATGGACATCAAGCCTAGAAGAATTAAATGGTGCATAAAAGTTCTTCACCTAAACTGGGCATGGTGTCGCACGCCTTTAATCCCAGCACTCAGGAGACAGAGGTAGGAGGATTGCTGTGAGTTCAAGGCCACCCTGAGACTACATAGTGAATTCAGGTCAGCCTGGACTACAGCAGGACCCTACCTCAAAAAACAAAAACAAAAAATAAAATAAAATAAAATAAAAAAGTTCTTCACCTATTTTATATTCACTCTGAAACAGCATTATACACCCCTCGGAGGAGTCTTCCACCTGCCTCCTGGCCATCTCTCAAATCCAATCTGCAACAAGAAAGACTAATCAATGCAGTCACTGGTCTACAGTGTGTTTAAAGACTGTTCTATCTTCATTAGGGCTGCATAAACTGGCAAGCATTTTAATGGGCTGTTTTCAAGTAAGGTTTTAATACATGACAGGTAAGATAGTTTTGAAACTCTATTGTCAATTTAGGCTATTTATTTGCAACAAATAGCTCAAGCTCTGTTTTGCTGACCTGTAACATGATTCATAGTTGACTATACAGGAAAATAATCTATTTGCATAATAAACTATGAAATTATTCTTCTCAATTTTGTATTGAGAAAAACTCACCTCCCACCTCTAAAATTCTTTAATCTCTTATCTATTTAACTCTCTCCTATGTGTCATATGGTCATGGTAAAGGATATAAACTCATCAGTTTACAATTTTATTGTGAACTCTGAGAGAGGGTCATCTGTGATCTACTCATCTCGGTACTCTTACTCATAACCTCAGTTCTTGAAAACAATCAGCACCCAGAAAATATTTATTGTGAATGACTGAAGGATAATTTAACTTGGTACATGTGCAGGTTGGTTTAATGACCCACTCTAATAATAATAGCAATAGATTTGACATGTTGCTTTCAACCTGCTAATGCATTCTCTGATGCATTTATTCACTCAACAAAGATTTATTGGACACATGATGTTGGAGCTCTATCAGTCAGTAAAACTGACTAAAATTCCTACCTTTACAGGACTTAATTTTGAGTTGACAAAGGTACTGCTCCTAGCTAAACTTTTTAATCCCCAAAAACTAAAAACATGTTTAAAAATAATGTGTCATAATTTGACAATGTATTGCTCTGACAATGGAAATTCAATGAAAAATTTCAGAAAATACTCACACATCTTTGACTTGTGAGTAAAGTTTTATAGCAGATGCTAAACACAGTGATGAGGTTAGTTATCCATTATTATTTTGAAGAATTCAGCAGAAAGTCAAACACAGCGCTGGACCTCATAGCTTTCAACTGTTGTTCAGTATGTTGGTGTTTCAAGTAGCACTAAGAATGATAAAAACTTTATCAAAGCCAAGAAAAATGTTGAGATAATTGAGAACAAAAATGACCACTGCTAAGATACTGTGAAAGTCAACATGCAGTGTACCACACTAAGATAAATAGGTGTTCATTTTAGCTGCGAAAGTGTGAAATAAGTAAGTCTCATACAACAGCTTAAGTATGCACCCATTTTTCTCTTTCTTTCTTTCTTTCTTTCTTTCTTTCTTTCTTTCTTTCTTTCTTTCTACTAGCTGCTAATTTTTATTATTAATTACAATTGGCAAATGGTATTCTTGATACACAATGAATACTTCTTGTAGAGTCATAGAGGTTAAAAAACCCATACACTGGGTTGGAGAGATGGATCAGTGGTTAAGGAACTCACCTCCAGTGCCTAAGGCCCCGGGTTCACTTCCCCATTACCCACATAAGCCAGACCCACAAGGTGGTGGCCCTGGTGTGCTCTCCCTCTCTATCTCTGTATTTCTCTGCTTGAAAATGAATAAATAAAATATATAAAAAACCCATACACTGTACATTTATAATTTTTCTTCCCATCATTTTATGAATATATCCTGTAATCATTAACAATAAAAACATAGGTATCCAAATTCTTTCAACAAACAGCAGTTACAATGTTCATTCCATTTTCTGCTCTAAGTAGAATAAAAATAATACACCACTGCAATAACAGTCAAGAAATGTTATTTGCATTTAAGATATTTTGTTCAGTGTGTATCCATATAAAGTATTAATATCAGAATCCAATCCAAAACAAAGGAGAGCAGATATTAGGCCTTGAATTGGCCATTTACCGAGCCTCTTGAATGAAAAGAGCTTTGGGGTTATCAGATAATTTTATTTGAAGGAACACAAACCCTTTTGAGCTAGCTTTGGTAAAAGAAGTCTGCTGGGATGGCAGGTGAAGAAACTTTTTTCAAAGCATGCTTCAGGAATTCACCAGCACTGTGGGTAGCCATGCTCGCTGGCTAATGGTGTTTATTGCCCATAATTCTTCTTTCATTCTTTCTGTGACTCCACCTATCTTCTTTACTTCAAGCATACTTGTTCAATTCCCTTCTGTCCAAAGCACAATTTCCACTTTCTGAATGGACCATTCTAAGCTACCTGAATCTCTCTCTGGGGCATATAAAATGTCTGGAAAGGATCAGAGATGGGTTCACCTGGAATCAGTTTTTTGTTCTCAGCCATGAGAGCAATGAGGTTATGAGATGCACACATAGACTCATTTGATTCCACTGTGTGGTCAAAGTACCTAAGAAAAAGCTGGAGGGCGTAGGCTGCTACCAGTACCTGTACCAGTACATCATGATAGGCACCTTGGGATGTGTTAATTAAGGATTATAGGCAGGTTGACTTTTATGGCTCACTTTGGGGAATTTTATGTGATAAAATGGAAGCTTATTTTTCATACATCAATTTGTGTCTTGAGTAATCATGGAAACCAACCGGTAGATATATTTCTAACTCATAAAAATGTTGCAAGTGACTCATGACATATAGTTAATATGCATACTTTAAATACCTGACTGTGATAAACAGCTGAGAGAATTTTTTAATTCAAAAGCTCAAGGGATTTACATTTTAAAACATCGTAGCATTTTAATTGCTAATTGCTTCCTTTAAGGTACATTTTGTACCAAAATTTTCAGACTATTTGGGATTTTAAGGACTTAAAATAGAAAATGAGTAATTTTACTTTCCTATTTTTTCACATTCTCAATTTTGATGTAGAGTCCTCCCTTAGTTTCCAGAATCCTTCAGACTCCTTCAGTCATTAGAATCTTAAATGTCCATGTCTCTAATATAAAACAGCAGAGTGTCTACAGCCTATTGAATCCTCCCAAGTATTTAAAGTGATGACTAGATTTTACATAATGCCAAATATAATGTAAATACTATCTAATAATTTTAATAGTTTATTACTAAGGGACTACTGACAAGAAAATCTGTATGTTTTTAGTGTAGATACACACACACACACACACACACACACACACACA
>PVHP010000296.1:0-54224 GCA_004024765.1 Zapus hudsonius | reverse complement strand
TGTCTACAACCCCCTCCCCCCAGTCATTTTTGCCTGATGTTTATCATGTTGCATTACAGAGACAGGTAAACCCAAGAGGTCTCAGTTGAGTCCCCATTATCTAAATTTTCAACTGACATATAAACCCGATAATTCCAGTCCCATTCAAATAAGTTTATGGTGTGACGAGAGCTGATTGGTTTTTTGAAATACTAAATTATGTTTTAACAAGTCTTATTAACTTTACTTTGCTGTACAAAGCACTGGGTTATTTATGAAAGGGTTAGGCATTGAGCCACACTGTCTGGTTTTTTATGTGGGTGGTTGGTTCTAAATTCATGCACTCATGAGTGTTCCACAGCAAGTGCTCCATATACCTAGATATCTTCCTAGTCCAAAGTTCACTAAATATATATATATATATATATATATATATATATATATATATATATATATATATATAATAAATGGATGTTTTCTATGGGAAGAAAACAGAAACATTTTTCTACATTTCTATAAATTCTACACTGAGGCAGAGAGTGAATGTTGGCCCAGTTACTGACCTCAGAAATTTTGTAGATTGGATGCTGAGTAGAGAAATGGAGAAAACCCAATCCATAACACATCTGCGCCAGTTATTAAAGATTAGAAGATGGAGCTGGTACATCATGCAAGCAATAATCAAAGGAAAACTACAGAGGGGGCTGGAGAAATGGCTCAGTGGTTAAAGGTTCTTGTTTGAAGTTCCCCAGTACCCATGTAAAGCCAGATGCACAAAGTGGTGCATGTGTCTGGAGTTTGTTTGCAGAGGCAGAAGGCCCTGAGGTGCTGGTACTTATTCTCTTCCTGTCTGCCTTTTTCTCTTTCTCTATCTCCATCTCTCTCTCAAATGAATAACATATTTTTTTAAAAAAAAGAAAGCTAGAGAAAATTTATTAATGTCAAATATATATATTTCACCACATGAGGCTTTATGAGAGGAAAATTAAAAAAATTTCACAATGATAGAGATAATCCATCAAGAAAATATGATAGTGCTAATGTGTCCGTACCTGTAGCAGTATCACACCAACAAAACTCAGTGAAATTGCAGAAGAAATTGACAAGCCTACAGCCTCAATTGAATGTTGCATACATTAATCCCAGTATCTGATGGAATAAGCAGAGGAAATTGGTATGACTATATAAGACTAAATCAAACTGTGTTCTATAAAATGATCTGCTAGAAAGCCTCTCCAAATATCAACAGAGAACAAGACCAGGATGTGTATTAGAACAGGCTGTTTGCTGGGCCATGTGACAAATCTCCATAAATCAAAGAAAAATGAATCACACAAAGTTTGATCAGTGACCACAAAGGAACCAACCTAGACCTGAGTTGTAGAGAATGTCTGGAAATTTGACAACTACCCAGAAGTTAGACAATGCATTTATAGATAATTCATGGTTCAAAGAAAAGTTAGGAAGTCCTTTTGAATGGACCGAGAAATGAAATAATTACAGAACAAAATGGTGCAACTAAGCAACAGTGACTTTTTTTCTTTGTTGAACACTTACATGAGAAAATACAAACAGTGACCCAAACTTCTACCTACAGAAAATATATAGCAATGTAATGCAAGCAGAAACAAAGCAATGATAAGCATGAATAAAATCATGGAATGACAGACACAGCAAAGAAAATGAACGAGACCAGGAGGCAGTTCTAGTGAAAAATCAGTGCAACTGATAAATTTTAGCCAGACGGGACAGAAGATAAAAAGGAACACATGAATATATCAAGAAATATCACTATAAACTTTACAGAAGTAAAATGGATACCAAGAGGTTATTCAAGCATTAGTAAGCTAGTAAATTTGACAACTAAAATCAAATGAAAATATCTTTCAAAAATACAAAATATCATCTCTCATGAAGGAATTAGTCAATGATAAAAACTTTAATATGCATTAAAAATTTGAATTTAGTATTGGAACTTATTGATTAAAATCTCTTTAAAAAGAAAATTCTAACCTTTAGAGGTTTTATTGATGATCCCTACCAAAAATTTAGGTCAAAAATATATTGCCAGTTTTACAAGAAGAAATAATCCAGAAAAATTGAAGAGGAAATAATACTTCCAACCTCATTTTATATTATCTTATTAACAAAACTAAAGACATGAGAATAAATAAAAACTATAGACCAGTATTAATCATGAACATAGAGGTATTTCTTTATACTAAGAGCAGACAATTTAAAACATGAAGTAAAAATATGTTAGAATAAATATATGAAATACTTAGAAATATAGTTAGCCCACAGCTCATCAATACATGGAAAACTAAAACAAGTCTGAAAGAAATTTCGGAAGAATTAAATCAATTGTGGAGAGATCTCTCTCCTCATAGATTGCAAAACTCACTATTTCTTAGATTCCGTTATCTTCAAATTGGTCAATAGTTTCAATGGGATCTTAATAAGACCATACAACATATGTGTACAAATTGGCCAATTGGAATAAACTGTTCATAACACAAAACAGATTGTCAAATAATTTTTAAAGAGAAAATAAAAATTGGAGATCTTACAATATTTGTTTTAAAGTTTAACTATAATGCTATATAGTAATGATAGCGTAGTATCTTTTAAGAGATTTTATGTGTGTGTACACATATATACATATATATCAGTAGAAAAACATAGCAAAGCCCATATGTATGATCATTTGGGTATTAGCCAGGGATTGGAGTAATTCAATTCTGAAATACTAGGTTTGTCAACAAATGGTGAGGAGCAATTGGATGTTCTTTTACAAACAATAAACCACCTATACTATCTTACATCAGACACAAAACTGACTATAGTTTTATAATGTATGTAGATGTCTATAAAGTATACAACACAGAATATAAACAACATATTTATGACCTTTTAAAAACCAAAATGTACAAGATGGTAAAGAAAAATTGACAGATTATAGGTTAAAATTAAAATAATTGTTCTTCACAGATAATTGCTTAAAGGTTAAAACTCAAGTCACAGGCTGGGCGAATATGGTTGTAAAATATGACAAAACAGATGAAGAATATGTAAGAACTCTTACAACAACCTAACAAGACAAGCTGATTTTATTAAGTTATGTGCATAACACCAAAGATATATAGATGGCAAGGAAGTGCATGACTAGTTACTCAATACCTTTACTCATTACTGAAATGCAAATGAAAACAGCAGTGGTGTTCCATGTCACATCTCCTGGGGAAGGTCCAAAGGAAGAAGACTATGAGGATCATCAGGAGCAACAGGAAATGCTATGTGTGACTGACAGAAGAGAAGAGTAGTACAGCCTCTTTAAAAATTGGCTGTTTCTTGTCCAGGAAGCTATTGTGTAGCACAGTAATCCCACTGCTGGGCATCTTTCCAAGGGTGATGGAAACATAGACTTACACAAAGCTTTGTGTTCAAATCTTCTTGGAAGCTTGATTATAATGGTCAAATGTCCATCAATGGGTGAACAGTTCAAGCAATGCTGGAGTATGGATTTAATGGAATGCTATTCACCAGTGGAAGAAAGGTAACTGGGATGAGGAGATGACTCACTGGATAAAACGTTCGCCATGCCAGCCTGAGGTCCAGAATCTAGTCCCCAGTAGACCTGCAAATGCAGATGGCCATGACTTCCACATGAATCCCAGGGCTGGGGAGACAGAGACAAGGGATTCTTGGGGCAAGCTGGGAATCTAGAAGCAATGAGCTTTGGCTCAAGTGAGAGACTGTCTCAATAAATAATGAAGATAACAAACAAGGAAGACACACAATGTCAACGTCTGGCCTGTACACATACACAGATGCACACACACAAACATTCACACGTGTGTGTGCTCACACACTTATGACCATGGTATATATGAATATAAAAAAAGCATAGCGTATGTTGGATTCACACTATCCTACGTGTATTAGTCAGGGTTTTCTAGAGGAACAGAACCCGTAGAATGAATTGTATTAAAAAGGGAATTTATTGGACTAGTTTATGGCAGTCCAACAATAGAACCTGGTAGAACCACTGAAGGCCTGGGGGGCTTTCTGGAGAGTCACTGGCCATCAGTCCATGCTGGAAGGCTGAGGAAACTTGGATCCAGTGCTGAGGAAGGATAGCCCAAGAGGAAAGATGCAGGTGCAAGTGAAGGCATCACAAGCCGGCAGGACTGGCAGCCAGTCACGAGGAACAGGCTCTTTTCTCTCAGGGCTTCCTTACATAAAGCCAACAATAAGGAGGACTCTCCACTCTGGGGGAAAGACTTCCACCTTCAGTCAATTCTTCCTGGAAGCAACCTCAGAGACCCACCCAAAAATCCATGTCTGAGGATTCCCAATCAGATCAAGTTGACAATGGAACTTAACCATCACATTAGGTGTTGGGCACTGACTGGAAGTCTTAGAAGATATTTTTTAAGGATAAGGAAATCCCTTCCTCATTGATGACTTATTCAAAGGACAGTAAGAACTTGGGATCTCTATACCTAATTAGTATGGGAGGTGAAGAGGAATAAAGAGATATTGTGTAACATAAAGTTACTTTGTGAAGGTCAATGAGCCCTTAGTAACATCATCAATAGAATAATCCTGAGACAGTGTCTGAGAGCTCTGCTCTTGGAAGAATTGCACTGAAGTAGAGAAATTGTGATAAGTGAGTTTTTTGAATTTCTGGGAGATACAGCTTTTAGACAGATAAGAGCTATTAGGAACTTAAATACATTCAATCAAAATAATTCTCCTGCCAAAATGTAGCATAATTGGAGGCTGGTATACTCTGATCGCCTCCAAAATCAAACACAAGACATTACATAATTGATGACATCATCCTCAGTGAAGAGATGAGAAAAAGGTGATGGCTGGCAATAATATGAAAAAATACTATAAAATTCTTTCCTTTTGTGAATGGTGGTAAAATTCATAAATAGTTTTGCTGTTGTATCTACGGGCTGGAAAGATAGTTCAGCAGTTGGAAGTGCTTGTTTGTAAAACCTGATAGCCTGAATTTGATTCACCAGTGCTCACATAGGGCCAGATACAAAAGTGGTTCATGCATCTGGAGTGTATTTGCAGTGGCAGGAGGTTCTCTGCATGCAAGTAAATAATTTTTTTTAAAAAAATATAGTCAACTAAATGAAAGTCAGCAAGATTTTATTAAATTTCTAAATACACATGGCTATAAGAGTAACAATTATCTTTGATACGTTTTCACTTCCTTTAAAAATCAAAGAATCACAAGTAATTATTTGTGTGAGTCGGGAGTTTTCTTTTTGCTGTAGTATTAGTATATGGTATTTGGTTTATGCATATTTGTGTATAAAATTATAATTACTGTTTTCACCACAGATTTTTTTTCAACTTGAAAAAAAATTACAAATGAGGGGAAGGGTGAATAAAAATGAAAGCTTTTGATTGTGTTTAAGGCTGAGCAGGTGGGGGTGGGGACTCAGGCATGTTGTTTATACAATTCCACGTTTGACATATTTCCCGTTGGCTTTTCTGTTATTTGGCTCCTACTCTCATTGCTGACTTGACTAAGAAGATATTCATTATATATGTTCTGTGGTGGTGTCTTCAAGAGAAAAAAGAGAGTTACCACTCAAGACCATGATGGAAAGATACCATGTCTTGGCTAATAATAAAAATAAATATATTTAGTTCAAAACCAAGATCATTAAAAAGTAGTTTAATTTGCCTTATTTAGCTTAGATGCATCTGGAAATTTCTTTTCTAGAGGAACTAATCAAATAGGCATCTACTTCTATATTTGGAATCGTTATGGTCACTTCCCTTAGCCCACCATTTGAAATGACGCATACGGCTGTAAAAACGGTGGGAGGAAGAAAGAGTAGAAATGTGAATAATTATACAGTGTATCACCCTGTCTTTCTCATAACAACCTCCTTTTAAAGCATGCTGTCATTAAGGATGCCTTTAGAACCTTCTACTCTGCTTCTGTAATGTTTTGGAAAGTGACTTGTGAAATTTAACTCTTGATAAGTTAAGTTCTCACAAGGAAGTAGTCATAGCAATGACTGGTGAAGAGAGAAGAGACAAAGAAAGGACAGCTTTGCTCTGGGAACAGGAAGGCTGAGAGAGGAGTAAAAAGACGGCATGCTGTAAACATGAAGGATGGAAAATGCCTCCATGGATATGGAGGAGTGAGAGAGACCAAAATTCCCTCCATGATCCACTGACTTCCAGTCCTATGATTAGAAAGCTATTTTCCTCATTTATCCTTTAATTCTGCCCATTAAAACACTAATCCTGAGCGTATCAAGTAGCTTAAGCCTTTTCAAGATTATCGGTCCCTAACTGAGTCCTGTCAATTTTTTATCACAATTATTATGACCTAGTTGAAAAGCCTCAGCTTTCCCTACTTTTATACGACAACGACCTACAAATTTTTAAATTAATTTTCTCCTGGTAGGAACTCACATTTGATTGTTACTAGTGGCATGTGTCAGTTGCTAGTTTTATCCATTTGATCCATCAAAGTACACCATGCCCTATTTTTTTCTTTCAGTCTTCACAAACTTTGTATGGTGAGAAGACACCCACCAACATTTAAAATTGTCATGCAAAGAAAAAAGCAATTGATAATATACTCATAATGTTTTGTTAACCCACAAAACTCTGAAGGACTAGTTAAGATACTGTTATTTTTTTTTATTATACTACTTACAATTTCAAAAACTGTGAGTGTGCGTTGTTCTAACTCTACTCACCATGACATGAGATATATCATGTTTGACTCTTAACTGAGATTTTCTGTGTGGAGAAGAAAAGATCTACACTATCTCGATCAAATGTAATCATCAAATGTAAAATGTTTTTTGATGTCACTGATAATAATCCCGAGCATCTTCAAGACTGGGATTAATGAACAATGATCCTTTAGTATAAAACCGTTAGACAAGCAGGTAAGTCCAGGTGAGGTTTTATAAAACTTGAAATTTAGTAGCTTAAAATCTCTGTTCTTCAGAGGGTAGAAATAGAAAATGACATAAAAAATGAGTCCTTTCTCTTCCTGGTTTTCTTTGCCTTTATGACATAACTCCCATGTGTTCTTAAGAAAGGCCAGAATGTGCCCTATAGTTGCTTGTCCTGGGTCTGATCTTTCATGAAGAGCAAGCAATTTCCCATTGTGCAAATAAAGACTTCACTCGAGCATTGGCTTAATACACTGCTTGGGATTTAGTGTGCACTTGACATGGGCTTTGATTTTAATGTCACATTACAACTTTCAGATTTCCTTCTGCCTTGCATGCAGTGCAGTTTTGTGGTTCAACTTTTCACATCTTAATGATTCTTATTCTCTATAAAGTTTACAAATGTTTCTTTATCAAGCTGCAGCAATGCCCTGATTTTCCTTTAAGTTAAAAAAGTGGTAGAACTGGAAAGATGGCTCAGCAGTTAAGGTGCTTTGCCAGCAAAGCCCAACAACCTGAGTTTGATTCCCCAGTATCCATGTAAAGCTAGATACACAAACTGGTGTGTGCATCTGGAGTCCTTTTACAGTGGCTGGAAGCCCTGGCACACCCATTCTCTCTTCTCTGTCTCTCTTCGATCTCTCTCTGATTGCAAATAAATAAATATATATTTAAAACAATTTCAAAGCCACAGAGGAATATTTTCTGGAATAGAAAGAATCCTAGGAAGTGACTGAGTTATTGACTATACAAAGGTATTAATGGGATATCTTTCTGTGATAATATCATTCTCTCCTGTGGATAAATATTACTTTTAATCAGAAAACTTTACATTCCTTTCATGTCTTTTACTTGTCCTGCTCTCCCTGGTCACCCACAATAGCTGTTAAAATTATCTCTAATTATTTTGAGGATTAAATTTCAATTCAATGTCTGTTTCCTGTCTGTCTCCATCTGCACTTGAGCATCTTGAAAGAGAACAAGAATGATGCATATGGAGAAACAAAACATGTGAGTTTTGGGAGCCTGTTAGTTATTCAGACTTTTTGATATCAGTGAAATCTGTGAAAGAATCATTCCTGAAATCCGGGTTGAAGAGATTGCTGAGTGGTTAAAGGTTCAGGCTTGGAAAGCCTCCTGGCCTGAGTTTAATTCCCTGATACCCATATAAAATCACACCTATCCGTGATCCCAATATGCCTAGACATTGGAAGAGACAGGAGGTTCCAATACTTCTCAGTCTGATGTCTGCAGCCTGGAAGTTTATTTTCAGTGCCAAGAGACCCTGCCTCAGAAAGACTGTAAGAGCCATGGTGGGGGAGAACTCCCAGAGACATTGATCACCTCAGTAACAACATACAAAGGGGGGTGGAACCAGGTTGACCCCTAGGCTGTCCATAATCCCCTACCACATGGACTCATCCAGACTGCCCACAGAGGAGGATATTCCAGTCGATAGCGGATAGAGAAGAGGGAAATTGGGGAAATGGGGATACCAACTCGTTATTGACTCATTCAATGTATCTAATTATAGACAATAAAGGGGAAAAAAGGTAGAGCAGAGACACCTCAGATTTGTCCTCTGACCTCTCCTTATGTGCTGTGGCTTGCACCCCCCCATAATTAATAATAAAATAGTAACCATAACAGGAAAACATTTTTTCTTCTCTTTCTTTTACTCCTAAGATGACGAATGGAAACCAGATCAAGAAATTGACTCATTGATTGTCACCGTGTAAAGGAAACCACACTGGGTAAACTCTCAAAAGTAATTCCACATCATGATACCTTGTAAATTGTCATGAACTTATCTGTTTCCTTGTTGTCATATGATTAGCCGTGACCTGTCAGATGTGATTAGAAGAGAGCACACACATTAACAAGTCCAGCTCAGTGAACAGAACATATTTGGAAAAAAATGGTAACAGATGAGGAATTAGATACACAGTTACAAAGGTCTGACAGCAAGGAATGATTAGGCCTCTAGCAGTGGTAGAGTAACTCAGCAAGGAACCCAAGGTCAGTAATATGACTGAACATGCAGGCACTTCAAAACAGGGAAGCTCAGAATATCATTTTTGCCTTCCTATCTTTTCTTTCAAATTTTATATGGAAATATTAAACCTGATCTGATTTCAAGGTAGGTGAGTGACATTTGTGTTTATGGACACTTGTGTCTCGAGTATGTGTGGTGTGGTGTATGAAGTGATGCGTGGGGTGTCTGCATATCTGTGTGCAGAAGTACATGTCCCTGTGTACATGCGTGGAGGCCAGAGAATGACATCTGGGGGCCTTCCTCTTTTCACTCCTCCTCTCACTTTCTTGAGATAAAGTCTCTCACTCAACCCAGAGCTGCTTTTTTTTTCTTTAATTTAATTTTTTTTATTTGTCAGGGAGCAGAGATGATTCTCCATTTTTCCTCTGTGCCCTGTAGGACTGGTCAAAGCCCAGTTCTCAATACTACTTCTACCCGGGTGACGTGACAGAGTGTAATGTGTGTTCATGCCATGATTTCCTCATCATGTTGAAGCTTCTCTTCAGATTTGTAAGCCTGAAATAAACTCTTCCCTCCTATCAGCTGCTTTTGTACTGTTTATTGTTATTATGTTATTATTATTATCCCAGTGACGGTAACTATAACATAGTGTAGGTCTTAGTGCTGTGCATGGTTTCAGGTATCTATTGGAATTCTTGGAAGCTATACCCAGTAGAGAAGGAGAATGCCTTTTACTCTGATGTCACATTCCTGTGCTCTCACTCAGAAAAACAAGTTATCAAAATGAGTTTTAAGAAGTAAAGATATTATCAGTTGGCCAGAATGCAGAATGCATTCTTTTTGTACAGTGCCTTAGCTATCTCCCTCTTGCTTCAAATCACTGTTTTTTGGTGGTATAGAGCAGAGCTACATTAGCTAAGATTACAAGTTACCTTCATCCCCTTCCTCAGCTCTCTCTCTCTATGGACCCAAACCAGGTCTATTTCTTTCCTTACTCCCTACCTACCCTACCATCTTCAACTTCCTATAGAAGGTGCTTATCTGTTATTAATGTTTTCATACCAAAGTGTATAAACGCCATCCAGAGGAATGCTTTCTATATGTTTACTAATGTATGTAAATCGCCATAGTTCTTTTTTTCTTGTTTTTATTTTTATTCATTTATTTGCAAGCAGAAGAGAGAGAGGAGAGAGAGAGAAAGAGAGAGGGAGAGAGAGAGAGAGAGAGAGAGAGAAGAGAATGGGCATGCCAGGGCCCATTCATGTTCATGCAAGTGAACTTCAGATGCATGCACCACTTTATGCATCTGGCTTTACATGGGTACTGGGGGAATCAAACCTGGGTCTTTAGGCTTTTCAGGAAAATACCTTAACTGCTGAACCATCTCTCCAGCCACACTATAGCATATCATAAGCAAATAAATGATAGATGATTGACAACTTACAAAACACATCCTAATCATAGTTTTTCGCTAGAGGACAAGGGGAATCCTTTTGGAAAGCTTTTAGAAGAACAACTAAGCTAAATGAAAACACAACATGGAACAGGAAAGTTTTACTTAATAAATGATTTTTATTTTTTGTAAGCAAATTTCCCTTACCTTGAAAGGATTTAAATAAGAATAAAAATTAGAAATATAAGCATCCCCACATTGATATCAATATTCAACAGGTTTGCTATTATACTTAAAATGCATTAAAATAAAACATATCACAAAAATGCTAAGATTGTTTAGTAAATTTTGTCAGCAATTTTGTGGTTCAAATGAATTTTTCAGAGAAGTTTTTCCTTACTTTTAGTATAATCTTGATAGGGATTAAATTTGTTCAAGTTCTCAACCTGTGAACAAATCATACATGTTTCCTCTTGGCTGTGAAACTTTTAAAATATTTCTCAAGTTTAATATTAAACCATAAACATTCTGTAGAAAATATGCTTATTGAATTATTCTGATACGGGAACTTGGGGTGTCTTTGAGAGAGACAAAGCCAATCTCGGCTCCTGTTTGGACCTTACCCCAAGCGATAGGATGCCGTACAGTCACACCAAACTTTTACTCAGTGGCCTCCAGGCTCTTGTCATATGAGTTTGACAAATTAAATCCACAACCATATCAGGTAAAGTTTAGAACAGATTTATTAGAGAGTTTAAGGAAAGGAAAGGAGGCAGGGCTCCTACCAACTGGAAGGTGTCCCTGTAATGGGAACACCTGATCATTAATCATGATTGGGCTCTTTTATATGAATATATTGGATGGAGTCTGATCTGGTCCATTTGGGTCACATGCCAGGCGCCCAGGAATTTTGCAATCTTATATATTCCTGTCAGATTTCTAGGGAAGGGTATCTCCTTTAGGGAAGAGGAGATAAGGAAAAAGCAGATTCCATGCTATATGGTCAGTCACCTAGTAATCTTATTCACATCCTTTCATCGGGTTTTAGGGGGAAAATAGATAAGGAAAAAATAGATCCTCATCTTTACTCATCTAAGCTGAAGG
Organism: Zapus hudsonius; assembly: GCA_004024765.1. Lineage (NCBI taxonomy): Eukaryota > Metazoa > Chordata > Mammalia > Rodentia > Dipodidae > Zapus > Zapus hudsonius. Next base: position 42,802 of record PVHP010000296.1, on the reverse strand, counting down.
ACGTTTCCTGCTTCTAGCCAAGGGTGGGGAAACCCTGTTCCCTTTGGGGACTGTTATAGTCAATTTCTCATTGCTGGCAGAAAGTACCCAACCAAAAACAGTTTTTGGGAAGAAAGGATTTGGCTTACAGACTCAATAGGAAGCTCCATGATGGCAGGGGAAACCACGGCCTTAGCAAAGGCTGGACATCACCTCCTGGCCAACATCAGGTGGACAATAGCAACAGGAAAGTGTGCCAAACTCTGGCAAAGGGAAACCGTTATAACCCCCATAAAACTGCCCCCAACAATACACTGCCTCCAAAGGCTCCAATTTTAAAATTGCCTGGTTGGGAACCTAGCATTCAGAACATGCAAGTTTATGGGGAACACGAGAGTCAAACTACCACAGGGACCCCGTTACCCTCAGCTGCCTGGTCAATTTCTATTTCCTAATCTCCATCCATTCCTTGAGGAGAATTTCAATGAGATCATCAATATTACACATAAAGGAACGAGTGTCCAGATTCCAATGTAGAATTAAGTACCAAAAAGGCATTGTTAAAAATGTTCAGGAAGTAACCTCAGCCACGCGGAGAGTCTGAAATCAGCCCCGGCTGAAAATGTTATTTAGTGGGTTTGCCCACTAAATAATGTAACACATTATGGACAATAAATATATATTAAAAAAAAAAAAAACATTTTCAACTGGTAGCCAATAAAGGGGAGATTGGAGCTCAAAAAAAAAAATGTTCAGGAAGAAAAAAAAATTCTAAGTGATCCACTAATGGCCTATAATTTCTAGTGTTGGAGTCAAATAAAGAAATCTTGGGGGAAAAAATAAACAGGACTTGACTCAAATATAGCCTTGACAATGCCTCAAAAGGTCTTGTTACAGAAAGATACAAACCTCGAGTTATTATTTCCCAGACATTGTTCTTCTATGTTATAGTCAGTGCTATAAATAGAAGCTGCAAAGGCATCCCTGGCCTTTAAGGCTTATTATCTAAATAAAACAGACATGAGTGAAACAACCACCGTAATTATCCCAGTGGGCACTCTAAAAGAGCGAGGCTGATGTGTAAATTAGGAGGTTTTATGTATCAGAGGGTAAAAAAGGTTTTGCCTCTGTCAAAGTTTAGCTGTGTGCAATAAAATGCTGAATAGCTGTATTTGAGTTAGTATCCAGCAGCACCGACTACAGAGGAATGGTGCCCTTGGGGAGAATGTGCCCAGTTCCCCTTACCAAGCAGGAAGAAGCTCTGATCTACACATTGGATTGTATTGACAAATATTTAGGCTTCCTTTGTTCAAAAATCACAGAATTGGAGGAGGTGGGGAAGTGTTTTTGCCTTTATATCTGGGCTTTAAAGGGGAAAACAAAAAGAAGCCAAATACAGTATGTGTATTATACTGTGTATTTTGTTGGACTAATGGAAAGACAGAAGTATCCAAACCAACAGAGACAATCACTGAGTTCAGTAAGGCATCTAAAATTGGACGATTGTTGAGATGATGTATTAATCAGGTGTGGAAGCCTCTCTCTCATATTTGAGGGTGATTTAGAGAAGCCCTGAAGTAAGAATGAATGAACTTGGCTTAGACATGGAAGAGTGTTTATTTTAAAGCAAAGTGACAGAGCGATAGTTCTGTGGCTTCAAATAAATATCTTGTGTTCTCAATCTGCTGAGTGTGTCAGCACATTCCAGGCTGCAAGACACAGTGTCCAGAGAGGAAAAAGGATTCCTGCCCACAGAGAACACACAGCTTTTCACAGAAAACACTGTAGAAACATATACCGTATGGCCCGAACATTCAGGATATTAGGAAGAAGAGTGGGTTATAAAAGTGATAGATGAAGTAAGTCATCTTAAGAAAAGAGGAATGAAATTACCTGGGAAGATTAGATTGAAATTTAATTAGAGGTTTTTAACCACCCCTCCCCCACACAGTGTTAAAAGGAATGTGATGCCATAATGAGGCCAGCCTGATCTACATAGTGAGTTCAGAGCCAGCCAGGGCTACATCAGGAGACTCTCAAAGAAACAACACCCAAAACTATGCACATTCGTATTTTGATTAAAAAGACTTTATTGATAAAACAATACCAATGGTCATCTGAGTTGTTGTGAAAATGGTACTGGTGGACTTTTTTTTTTTCTCTCTTTTCTTTTGTTTTTCGAGGTAGGGTCTCACTCTAGCCCAGGCTGACCTGGAATTCACTGTGTAGTCTCAGGGTGGCCTTGAACTCATGGTGATCCTCCTACCTCTGCCTCCCAAGTGCTGGGATTAAAAGCGTGTGCCACCATGCCCAGCTGGTGGACCTTATTTTTATTTATTTGAAAGAGAGAGAGAGAGAGAGAGAGAGAGAGAGAGAGAGAGAGAGAGAGAGAGAGAATGAGAATAAGAATGGTGTACCTCTTGCCACCGCAAGTGAACTCCAAATGCATGCACCACTTTGTGCATCTGTCTTTGCCTATGTACTGGGGAATTGAACCTATGCCTGCAGGCTTTGAAAGCAAGCACCTTTAAATACTTAGCTTCAGAACAACTCCATAAATGAATGCAGCAAACCACTCTTTTGTATGAAATACAGTAGCTATGAAGAAAGTAAAGCTGGGTAAAATGCTGGTATCTCTTCAGTGAAGACACTTGCTTCATAAATGAGAAGACTGTCGATATTATAAAAGGGATTTTAAAGGCCCGGACTAGGGCCTTTTCATTTCTCTCTTGTTAAACTCAATTTGGCCTCCGTACTTTGAATTCTTACACAATAAACTACAACCTAATAGTAGTCAAACTAAAGCAAAGTGTAATTGAGAGAAAACATTTGTAACAAGTAGCTGAATCTCAGCCCATCATAGAAGCCAGACTTCATGAATCCCAGGTAAACCCAGAGTTGTGACCCCTCCAGCTGTCTGTGTCCTGCTTCTGTTTTCTGTCCCTCCATGGTGTCTTCTCAAGTGTCACAGTAGAGCTTTCTGAACCTCTCTTGGTTTTGACTACAGCATGGCTCATGAATTGTTCTTGGCTTAAACTGTTGTGTTTAATCTCTCTAAAGTCTTTATTCTAACAGTTGACATTATGTTCTAAAATCACGTGTTGATCCCAAGATATTTAGATATTGTATTGACAGGGTGAGGGGGGATTCATTTTGGATTTGAGCTGATTCTTATAATGACTTCTGTCTCACAAGTATCCAAGAAGCTATTCCTATAGTCCCTCGGTTTCTAAACTGAGAACAAATTGTCCTTCTCTGTGCCATGTCAAATTGATGACATATAGTGCAGGTCTTGTGGGGGTGACAACCTCTACTGTGAGATCATGAATGCAGAAGTCATTTCATGCCCAGTGGATAGTGCTCTGAAGTACTCCTTCCCACCTTCTGGCTCTTACATTCTTTCTGCCTCTTTTTCATTCTCAGCAGAACAGGGGTCATGGAAAGGGGGGAATATGATCAAATTATGTTCATGTAATAAAATTTTCAATAATATTTGAAAAAACAAAAACAGAAAAGAAAGAAAGAAAATCATGATCTCTTCACTTACTAGATCAAACACTGAAGTGTAAAATCTCCCTGTTTTAGGCATAGGAACTTTTTTTAGTGAGGATTCCACTTCATCCCCCCTCAGCCCCCACCCACCAATGTTTCTATGTCTTTAGTCATTATGTTTTTCTTCTCTGCTAATCTTGAAAAACATCAGGATGAGAAAGAAACATTCCAATTATCTGATTGGAATTTTGTTTAATGTGGAAGCGAGCTTTTAGAATGATGGGAATTGTACATTCTGACTTTCTAGAGTTGAATTAACCTTTCTTCCTTCTTAAATCCTTTCAAACCTCCAGTGCCCATCAAATCAGCAAAACTAAATGCAAATATACTCACGTAATGTTTTGTGTTTGGAACCTACTTTAGCATATTCATATTTTTCTTGCTTGCTCCTCAAAATTCAACCTTGACTTATATTCTGCTGCATATTTTGGATTATTTCTATGTTCACTATTTCCCCAATCATTTTGAAGGCCAACCGAATACATTCATTATTCTTCAACTTTCTCCTTTAGACTCAGAGCAGAATGCCAAGTAGACTGTACATTCTGAGTGAACAATATCAAAAATTCTACTGATACCCAAGTCCTGAATTGAAAATGAAACTGTGCATGTCATTGCATCATGTGGACAGGCAACATATGGATTGATTACACAGGTCTATAGTTTTCAGAATGTTTCTCTATGTGTAATTTTATATTGCGTATAATAAATTTATCTGATGTAGTTTTTATTGTTTTGTTTTTGAGATAGGTTTCAGATTTCAAAGTCATTATCTTTAATAAATTGTATTAGCTTGGTTGGAGATTTTAAAAAGTGAGGTGGATTTCGTTTGTACAGGGTGTGTGGGATAGCAGTCCCTTTGCCTGAGGCTCTGTATATTATTAATTGGGCTTGCAGCCAGGTCTTGTCACAAAATGAAGTTGTTTCTTACTGGCTTGATCCTTTTTTTCTTTCCTATCTGAGATTCAGTCATGAATCTAATACTATGTGTACAAATATAAACATTTTAACCACGGTTTGATAGAACACCATCTAATCTTACTTTGTGGTTCATTATCAGGTAAAATCCTTAGACCTTGTGCTTTTATTATGAACCTGATTAGAGGTTTTATCATTTTCTACACCCTAATATTTGCCAAATGAGTGGATGGATATAAAGGTGGATATCAGAGAAGGCATTGAAGAGGCTCTGAGAGAACAGAGAGCATTCAGTTGAGATCATGTGAGGAGTAACAGGATGTGCTACCTGGCAATGAACCAAGCAAAGATGGAGGGAGGGAGAGAGGAAGGAAAAAGAGAGAGAGAGAGAGCCCTTTGTAATGTCTTTTTATTTTTCTTTTATTAAGGAGCTTTGTGTGAACAAATTCTCTATTGGTACCACCGTTTCCCTCCTCCCTTCCCCATTCCACTGAGGGCCCTCCTTAGTGGGATTGTTGGAATGCACCATGGATTTGTGGGTTATGAGTTGCATGAACAGCAGTCAGTTGTTGTTTGGAGGAGGGCAATGCCTCTGGATATTCCCACCTACCTTAGCTCTTAAAATCTTTTTTTTTAAGCTCTTGAAATCTTTTGCCCCTCTTCCACAAAATTCCCTGAGCCGTGGTAGGTATGTGTCTATATATGACTACTATAATGCTGAGCTCTGAGACGTTTCTGTATTTTTGCTTTGGTATGTTTTGAGTCTCCTCAGTGTCTGTCTCCACAGCTTGTCAGGCTTGCTGTGGAAGCAGCACTCTTACTCATCTTGCCAATTCCTCTGTGGTTTCACCTGGGCCCTAGTTGATGTGTTCGGGGTGGTTCACCTCCTGCCAGGAAGTCAGCTATCATTTCTTGTCTTGTTGGTAGAATGTGATTGTCCTCAGTTCTCGCTGCCTTCTGAAAAAGAAAAACAGATTCTCTGACAAAATGTGAAACCAGTATAGGTTACATGGGATAACCATTGTGAATGTGGAGAGATTTTGATAGGTGTAGCCTCTCTTTAAGCCCATTGTTAGTGGGAGTTTCTCCTTGCAGTCCAGATTCTTGGTCTTCATAAGACTCTGACTTGGATCCCAGTTCCAGCTATGGGTTCCTTACCATTGAGGCAGATCTCTTAGCTAATCAGAGAACCATTGGTTACCCACCTAGGCTGAGTGCCACTATTGCACAGGTGTGACCATCTTGTCATGCTGGTTGCTTTCATATAGCAGTGTTCCCTGCCTGCTTCCAACATCATTGACCAATTTCCTCTGGCAGCTCATGCAGCACTTTCCAGAACTATACAGACAAACCATCTGGGAAGTGACTTCCTTTCAGATTCCAGCTGGGTCTCACATGTTATACATCAGCAGCATGTGGTGTCTTCAGAAATAGGGTCTTACCTTTTACCTCAGGCAAATAATCATGTGCTATGAAAGAAGCCTGTCTTGTTTTGGGGACCTCATAGGTGTCTCTGATCAACAGCTCAATGTGGGTAGTAACTGATTTCTGGCACTAGGTTACAAGCCAGATCCAAATGGTTTAGGATTAGACATCATCACATGCTCTCTGGAATGTCTTAAGCACATGTAATTATTCACTCTACAACACTGAGACTCAAATTTATTTGGAGTAAATTTGTATATAGGGATGCACTCTTTCCAATATAACCTGGACAGAAGCAAAGCAATACCTCCGCTCAACACAATAACATATTTCCTAGAGGATTTTGATAATCAAAGTAAGCCTTGCTACATAAAATCTAAAATTTCCAAGGTATAGATTTGGGTAATTTCTCTTATTCCCTCCACACTTTCAAAGATTGCTCCATATTGCATTTTTTTTTGATCCAGAATATCCTATTAAATGACTTATAAAGTTCAGATTTGCATGTAATTGAGAAAAAGAAACAAAGCACATAATTGTCATTTCATTACGCAATTTTTATGTCATTTGCCCATAACAGAAGTATATAAGTAATCTGCCAGTATGTTAAAAAAATGCTTAACAAGGCTGACAAATACTCATGAAAGTTACTTAAATTTCCCTTGGTAAATAACTCATACCTAAGCATTTTGGATGAGAAATATAATTGGAATAATCATAGTAAATCCTCCAGAGGTAATGTGCATGAATGCCAGCTAATTCACCCTTAAAAACACAGTAGTATCAATTCCTAACTCCCTGTTTTTTGAGAAATTCATAAAACTTTAGAAATTTAGCAGTTACTTTTAAACATACTCAAGGAAATGGTTTAAAGCTACATAATTTTAAAAGATTCTGTTTCTGTCTCTTCCTCTTCCCTGTGCTGCTTCCCCCCTTCCCTTGTCCATGCTTTTCCTCTTTTCCCTCCCTTTCTTTCCTGCTCTCTTCCCCCTTTCCCCCTTCTTCTTCCAGCTTCTCTTCCTCCTTTCCTCTGCCCTTTCTCTTCCATTCCTTTCCCTTCTCTCTCCCTCTCTCTTTCTCACATACAATAACTTTAGAGCCAGGCATGGTGGTGCACGCCTTTAATCCCAGCACTCTCAGAGGTAGGAGGATCGCCGTGAGTTCAAGTCCACCCTGAGACTACAGAGTGAATTCCAGGTCAGCCTGGGCTAGAGCGAGACCCTACCTCGAAAAACCAAAAAAAAAAAAAAAAAAAAAAAAAACCTTTAGGGTACTTCATATCATTCTAAAATAATGAGATTACATTTTTAAAGAGACAGTAGCCTAATTATTTGACTAAGTAAAAACAATTTCTAAGGGTCTTCCTGCTTGTGACTCAGACTTTTGACCAGTCACTGTACTTTTACCTTACTTATAGCCCACATTTCCAGAACCTGGGAGAGCTGCCCTACATCTGCCTTGTTAGCTAGATTATTTCACTCAAATATTAGCAAATATTAAGTAGTCATCTTTGTGTAGTCTGATTCAAAACTCATTAAATGTCTAAGAGCTTTCCAGATTCAAAATTGGTTACTGTTGGTCTCTATTTTCTTCTGAAATTCTCTCTCTCTCTCTCTCTCTCTCTCTCTCTCTCTCTCTCTCTCTCTCTGTGTGTGTGTGTGTGTGTGTGTGTTCATGCATTATGATATAATGTTTTACAAGTGGCTTCATCAATTACATAGATATCATTGTCCTCAAGTTTCCCCCAAAATACAACCTAAAATTCCTGTGGGAGAAAAAAAATCACTAGGCAACATTTCCCCTTATCTTTCTGGTATTCACAAGCTGCCTTTAAAAAAATTCTTTTATATATATATATATATATATATATATATATATATATATATATATATATATAGAGAGAGAGAGAGAGAGAGAGAGAGAGAGAGAGAGCTTTATTGACTTTGCTTTACCTTTCTAAGAGATAGGTAATACTGTGCTGTGATTTAAAAAAATTAACCTTTTGAGTAAAAATAAAAAGATATCTCTAGTAATTATTTCCCTGATATGGGAAATGCCTGATATGGGAAATTGCTTTGAGCAAAATTTTATCATTTGTAAAGTGGCATAACAGCCATCTTTCTGTCCAGAAATTATTGAGAGAATCATCTGTGATAGCATCTATAGAAAGACTGTCTCTTTAAATAGTTCTATTTACTTATTTACAGAGAGAGGAAAAAGAGAGAGAGAGAGATAGAGAGAGAGAATGGGTTCTCTAGGGCCCATAGCCACTGCAAATGAATTCTAGATGCATGTGCCACTCTGTGCATCTGATATTATGTGGGAATTAAGGTCATTAGGCTTTGCAGGCAAGTGCCTTAACTGCTGAGCCATCTCTCCAGCCTGAAAGTCTGTATCTTTAAGAACTTGTGTGACCTGTGATGTGACTTTAGGAGATGGAGCCTCCTGGAGGAGGTGTGTCATTGGGGGCAGACTTTGAGGTTTATTAGGCCAGCCCCTCTGGATATAAGAGCTCTCTCATTCAGACTACTTCCTGCTGCTGATGTGTGTCAAGATGTGAGCCACAGGGCTGGAGAGATGGCTCAGCGGTTAAGGCACTTGCCTCCAGTGCCTAAGGCCCCGGGTTCAATTCCCCAGGACCCACATAAGCCAGATCCACAAGGTGGTGGCCCTGATGTGCGCTCTCTCTCTCTCTCTCTCTCTCTCTCTCTCTCTCTCTCTCTCTCTCTCTCTCTCATCTTTTTTGAAAATGGATAAATAAAATATTTTTTAAAATTAAAAAAAATATGTGAGCCACATTGATGGGACTCACATTCTGGTTATTATCATACTTTCTCCACCATGATGAAATGTCTTCTCAAGATTGTAAGTAGAAATCAGCCCTTTTCTCCAACATGCTGCTTCTGGTTGGGTGTTTTGTCCTAACAACAACAGGGCAAGTTCAGTACCCACTAACACTACATACCCACTGAACTGACTTTTTATGATACCCTTGTAACTAATCTCTCAATTCTCTACAACTCTCTTTCAAATTCAAACAAAAATGACAATATTAAGGTTAACTGCTTACCACAAATTATTCAGGAGAGGTAAATTTGAATGATCACTTTAGAGATGGTTAAATTACTTATAAGTTTGTTGCAAAAATCATTCTTTGTGGTTTCTTATCTTAAATCATTGTCTCTTGGATATTTTTCAAAACCAAATGCTAAAAACTTGCCAAAAGGGGGATTTAGAGTAAACTAGTATATTCAGGATGAATATAGCATCTTAAGCCTGTTTGAATTTCTCCCTCTCCTACTTCAGAATAGACTTGATTAAAACAAGGAATGAGAACACTTGTTTTTCTATAAGGGAAGATCAGAGGCACTCTGGCTGGACATGAAGTAGTGGGTCACTCTGGAGTCTGTTGTCTTCATTTAGCTGGTGAGAGAGCAGAGAGCCCAGCTGTGCATGGACTGCTTATCATGTGACATTGGCCAGCTTGGTGACTAAATTGGTGTTGCTGATGCAGAATAAAGCTCGTGGGTGCTCTAGGTTCTCACAGGATACCTTTTCCTTGGGGACTGTCACCCTTGAGCTCTCCCAACATAATACTATTAGGACTTAGAATGAAGCCTAAATTTTTTCATTATCATTAATGTAGCCTGAGGTTTAATATGAAAATAAAAGGCATTTCTGAGGAATGAAAGCATGATTGAACATTGTAGTTTCATGATGTAGGGTTTTGCCCTAACCCAGGATAACCTGGAATTCACTATGGAGTCTCAGAGTAACCTTGAATTTATGGCTATCCTCCTACCTCTGCCTGTCAAGTGTTGGAATTTGAGGTGTGTGTCACCATGCCAAGTGGAAAAAAAATTAAATCAAAAGAGACATGTATTTGCATTTGCTGTGGGTATGTTTTGATGACTAAATTTGTGTGTATCGTGGGAATAATTGTACACATTTTTTTCTTGTGTGTAACATTGACACAGATTTAAGTATTTCAAAATTTATAAGTAAGTTACCATAGAATATAATTTATTTTTAGTATAATGAATACATTTTATTTAATAAAGTCCTAATCAACCAAGACATTGGATAAGAGATTAATACCAAGCATGGTTATTATTATAAATTTAAATCTCTGTTAAATGACGAGGACTCTTGAAATGAATTAAAAAACACCAGAGTATCTTTTTGAATAACATGCTCAAACTAAAGAACACAGTATTTCAAATAATAACAGAGACATAGTTTAATCACATAAACGACAGAGAGAAAAAGCTCTATGACCAATGAGAATGGGTTTTCTTTGGAATGTTGTGAATAAATTTTGCTAATGTGTAAGGGACTATGAGTTGTTTAAAATTACCTATTTATTGACTTATTATTAGTTTTAATAATTTTCTATTTGAATTTATCATAATTACTTGACTAGACCACTGTGCAACATTTACAATAGATAGTGAAAACACAAACTTTTATATGTTATATGGTAGAGGATGGGCTGGTTAAATAAATAAATTATAGTAATACTTTATGGCCATTAAAGTCTAACTCTGTTATTGTCCTGAGATGCAGATTTTTTCATAATTTTTAATTTAATAAAGTCTTGCATGGAAGAATAAAAAGCAGATGTCAGTATTTTTAGTTTTGTTTCATTTTTACATTTATTAAATATTTTATGATGACTAAGCATAAATTTAAGAAATAAATCATCATATCTTTAAAAGCAAGACACATTTCTACTTAGTTGACAATGTGGATTTTTTTTATTTTCACAGATACTTAATATAGATCATCACTATTTTCAGTTGCAATAAATAACACATTTTGAATTGAGTTGAAACAATTCATGATGGGAAGTGTAGGATTTGTATTGCACTAGGGATTGTTGGACAAAAAAGCTCAAATGCATACAAGTGGTTTGTTTCAAGAACTGCAAAATCTTTTCAAGACAGACCAGCTGAATGTGTCAAAATGAACTTACTATGCTAGCGAGCAATATTCAATGGATGCTTTATTACTAGAAATATATATGAATAAAATGTCACTGTGGTTCATAAATTTCAGAGCACATCAGAATTAATGGTTTATTGAAGCATAGATCACTGAGCCTCTTTCTGAGCCTGATGTCCAAGAATTTGTTCTCAACAAGGTTTGTGATAAAGCTAATCTTCCTGGTTCAGGGACACAATTTGAGATTGTCTCTTGGCATTTTTCATACTGGAAATAGTCTCATATTACCCTGCTTGTAAGGCAGTGAGCTAGCCAGGCATGGATTCACATTACCCACTGATAAAGACCCCTGAACCTGGAACCAGAAACACAGGTAGCTTACCACTCACAGCAAAGACAGAGATGGGGGTCAGAGAGATCTGATAGAATGATGATGGTGATGATAGATAGATAGACAGATAGATAGATAGATAGATAGATAGATAGATAGATAGATAGATAGATAGATAGAGAGGTAGAGAGATAGATGTAGATGAAAGGTAGATAGAGAGTGAGAGATGATATATGGGTAGGTAGATGATAGATGGATAGATGATTGATAGGTAGCGTGATCCACCAGTCTGGAGTATTAAGAAAATTTTATCCAAAGGACAATAAGGAGAGAACTTTGTCTCCAAATCTCTCTAGTTCTTTCCCTTAATGGAAAACTTACCTCTGGCTTCCAAGGCTGTCTGTTATGTCAGCATAACATCCGTGTAGGGAGCGTCCTTTGCTCAGAAGGCTCAAGAGCATACAGAATTGTGAAAAAAAAAGAATAATAATTTCCTGTGAATGAATATGAATATATTAAAATGTCAACTATTTTAGTTTTTAATTAAATATCTTTTTCATTTGCTCTTCATGAATGAGTTTTAACAATGGGCTTTCATTCATGTCCCCAAGGGTAAATTATACCTTGGTAATTTATTTTATTTTATTTCATTTTATTGTCATGGCATTAGGCTTCTTAGAGTTAGCTGTTGGTGCTGAATGGTTGAAAAGAGAGGTCTTTAGAATCATCCCATAGGGATTCCTCATCTACCACTTAGCAACCTTCATTAATGATCACATTTTTAATCTGCCCAAAATTCAGTTTCCTTATTGGTGCTATTAGATACCATCCCAATAGTATTGTTGAAGCAAAAAGCAATATTTTCCACCTTCTGTGTACTGGAAGGTGTCAGAGATTACTGTTATAGTTAACATTAGATGCAGGATGGTCATCATGTCTCCTGCTAATCTAAACTAAAGCAGAGACAGACCTATTGCATACCCTGTAACATGTACAAAGGTGAAACACCAGTCAGGCTTTACTCAGATAGGGTGTCATTACCTGAAAAACATGCACTGAGATGATGCTATTGGGAGAGGAAACACTCTGGAAGTTTAAGTGAATTCCAGGTCTTGGTAGCAAGTGGCTGCTTTGCCAAGCACAGGGGAACTGCTGGGTCCAATGCCAGCTGTTCTCCAACTCAGTTCACAGTTGATGGGAGAAGACAGGAAAATGTGATTTCCTATGGTGAGTGCTTGCCCTCAGGAGTTTGGTTTCAAGTGGTTATTTATTCTGTGGACGGCTGAAGTTGTCAAGACCTAAAGATAAAGAATGACTTTGGAACACAAAATGTTCCATCCAGCAGAGAGTGTAGACATTACAGAGCTATTAATCAAGGCAGTCAAGCTCAAAGTGCTTTTAATGACAGGCTTTGGGAGACAAGAAAACTGGAACTCAACTGTAAGATGACTCAGGATTGAAGGGGGGTAAACTTAAATGAGTTACAGATTTGAAAATTCAGCAAGTTATGCTATAGTTCTGTGAATAGAAATGCATGGCCCAGGTGGATAGTCCAGATTTTCTGTCATTATGACTGTGTTTCTGAGGCTGCCTTTTTGCTTAAGTCACTGTGCCCTTCCCTCAATGAAGCTAGATTGACCTATGTTTATATTGACTTGTGTGAGTCCAGCTTTGGGCTGTGAATGCGATGAAGGTGAGTGACTTAGTCTGTTTTCAGGATGTTTACAGTTGATGGGAAGGGAAAATAAGGTGAAACATCTAGTTAAAGAAGAGGTGAAGTCCAAGAGACTTCAGGGAGGTGTGGACTGTCTTCACTGACATTGCCTTGAGTGTTTTCTTCTTGCTAAAAGTCCAGATTATGAAGTGAGAATCATGGCTTTTCTTATTTCTCCTTGTTGACTTTCAGACTCTTTGACTCCCTTAAATCCCTTTCCTCATTGTAGTAAAATTTTATTGCCCAGCTGTTGCAGTCAACTTTCTAGTTACTGCACAGAAAGAACCCAAGCAAAAGTGGCTTGTGGAGGAATGGGTTTATTAGGCTTACAGACAGGAGGGGAGACTCCATCCTGGCAAGGAAAATGATGGCACGAACAGAGGGTGGACATCCCCTCCGCCACAGCACTGCAAACAGCAGCAGGAAGGTGTGCCAAGCACTAGCAAGGGGAAGCTGGCTGATAACCCTATTAGCCTGCCCCCAACACACAGCTCCAGCGAGGTTCTAATTCCCAAATTGCCATCAACTGGGGATCGAACATTCAGAACACATTTATTTGTGGGGGACACCTGGAACAAAAACATGACACCAGTGAAGGCAATGACTGGCTCACAGTAAGCATTTAATGAATAATATTGTTATTTAATTAAATAATTATTTAAATTATTATTAAATAATTTAATAATAATAATAATAAATAAGTATTGACTATTGACTCATTAACTTAATCATTTGTCTCATTACATCCAATTAATAAGAGCTTTTCTTAATCAGCAAGTAGCCAGCCTCCCAGAAGCCATATTTACTGAATATACTTGTGTTTTTTAATTCTGATAAAATATTTTGATTTTATAAATATTTATAAATATTTACTGTATTCACATTTATAAACACTGCTAAGAGCTAGCTCTTATTTTTATGCCCATTTTAGCGATAGAATAGCAGAAGACTAGAGAATGCATAATGAGCCCAAGGCTGCATGGCTAATACTTAGAGTCAGATGAAGTGGTTCCCACTTGTGTAGTATTGAATGCCCTTGACCTTCTTGTTCTATTTGCTCATTTATTCTGATGTTCTGTCCCTACACCCGTGCACTTCTAGGTATTCTATTGATCCATTAAACATTTTATTTTCACTACTTCAACTGCTGTTTTTGAGCTTCTGTTGAGAGCCAGACATTGTGCTGAGGGGAACTAGTCATGATCCCTAATCTGGAAAAAAAAAAGTCCTTTCAACTACCACCAATATTTATAGAGAGGCATCTAAGGACATGTCACAGGACGAGCCCATGGGGAAAACATACATAGAATCAAACCAGCAAGTGTAGTGTGGTGGCTGCTAAAACATAGGCGATGTGGACATTGGATCCATGGGGCGTGGGGGGAGAGTAAAGAACCTGAAGGAACTAGATGCCAGATGCCGCAGTGAGGCTCTGCATGGTCTTCCCTCTCAACTCCGATTCTTACCTTGTGCTGTCAAGATGATATCATGGAAATAATAGCATTCTGCTTTCATCAAAAAGGGCAAGTGCTGAGCTGGGGAGATGGCTCAGCAGTTAGGGCACTTGCCTGCAAAGCCTAATGGCTTGGTTTCAATTCCCATTACCCATATAAAGCCAGATGCACAAAGTGGCACATGCATCTGGAGTTCATTTACAGATGCTAGAAGAAGCCCTTGCGCTCTCTCTCTCTCTCTCTCTCTCTCTCTCTCTCTCTCTCTCTCTCTCTCTCTCTCTCTCTCTCTCTCTCTCTCTCTCTCTCTCTCTCTTCTTTCACTCTGTCTCCTCTGAAATAAATAAAATATTAAGAATGGCAGGTGTTAAATATCTCAGGGAGGGTGTTTTAACTGGGATATAGCATTGTAAATGTGGTTGTGTCTGGGAAGACTGTATAGTTTGGCTTGATTAATGGATATTTTCCGAAGGGTTGAGAGGAAGTGAGGTATGAAGAGTTGTTTAGAATAAACTGATAAAAGGTGTTGAAAGGCATTCCAGGACTGAATTTTGATCCACAAGTGAAAAACAAAGGTAATTTCCCAAATGGAAGTAAAAAGAAGATCATAAGAAACATGTCAGCTTTGGTGTCTTTCAAATATGTGAGATTTGCATGGGTGCATATTTGCTTATAGCTTGAGATGGATAAAAATAGGATGGGAACAAATATTCCTGCAAACAGCAGGTTCAAGAGACATGTGCTCTTTGGTGTACCTGTGTTTCGTCTGTCCTTGAAGATGGCCTCTTCGATGTTTCAGATCCATCCACAACAATAAAAACATAATTTTTTCACATTAAGTTTTCAGTCTTCCCTCTCCTAGGAATGTGTGAAAGTCTCCTAAATTTGCATTGAATTAAGGAAATGAAGTAGGAATGTATTATTTTGAAGTGATGTATCATGTTCATAAGAGCTTGAATTCTCTCTTTGGCAGGAGAATGTGGAAAGAAAAGAAGTGTGGGGAGAGCAAATGGAGGGGTGGGAGAAGAGCTGAAAAAAATACATTATAACTACTGATGTGTTTAGTTGCAATAGGAATCTCTTCTGAGACAAGCTTTTGGTCATAAAGACATTGGTTCTATATTCAGGGAAACACACATGAATATAACTTTTATCAGTGCAAAACCCAGCTCTCCCACCAAAGGGATGCTTCAGTGTGGAAGTGGTTACTTGAGCTTTCTTACTTACAGAACTTAATTAAGTCATAAATGATTCTCCAGTGCATTGGTGGACATTAGAGAGGTAGGTTAGATCGTGTTAGTTGTTAGCTGATGACCTTTTTTTTTTTTTTTTTTTTTTTTTTTTTTTTTTTTTTTGCTTTTGGGTTGATGGAGCCTAGTGGTCATTTCATACATTGTAAAGACTTCAGCTCCCAACGTTAAGGATGATTGGTCAGATACAGAGGTAGACATGAATAACTATTAAGAGAACTAGAGATTGCCCAAGATTGGCCGTGAGTCCAGACCATCCAAGCTCTCAACAGTCATGGAGTTCCTATAGACTATTTAAAATAAATGTGGCTTTCTTTTCTTTTTATTTATTTTTGTCTAAATTCACCTATAATTTATCTTTGAAAAAGTTTTGTGATAATTTCACAAGGATCTGCCATAGGCTATTGACTAGATATTAGTGTAAAGCATGAATTCCCTCCCATGTGCCACCCTCAAATCCACTCAGAGAGAAATTCATCACCCCTGTAAGAGATAAAGCCACTATTGATATAGTGAGTATATCTTGCCTGGCTGGTATAGCTGGCAGTCTCCTCTGATGGTTAAGGCTGTTGCTAACTTTTCTCCCCTGGCAGGCTGTGCAGGATTTTTTTGTTTCACACCATTTAACAGATGCCAAATGTTATTGCCCACATCTGAATGAAAATTAGAGTTAACGACAACACAGTCTAAAGAAGTGGGTATCATGTGGTCTCATTGCTTCGTGTTTGCATACAAAACTCATCAGGATGCTCTCCTTGCAAATGATTCAATATTGTTTGCAAGTGTAGTTTAAAACTTGATTTTGCTTAATAGCAATGTGCTTATTTTGACCATTCTGTCCTCTCTGTTAATATCAATGAATTTATTACATTAACTAGATCTTGCTTATTTCAGAACCTAAGCTGACTGTCTGTTGCATATGACTTAAACATATTTCAGAGATGATGTGGCAAGTAGACTTTTCTGTAGTAGCAGATAATGTGTGTGTAATCATTACATTCTTCATTATTGGAACAAGACCCTAGCTCAGCTCCTTTCTCTTACCTTATTGGATGCAGAGAATGAAGTTCTAAGGGAGCTCCAGACAAGAGAATCAATTGACCTTGTCCTTGACACCATGAGCTGCCAGGGATCCCATGTTTTCCTGTTCTGGAGGTGCCCTGTGTACTATAATTATACTTTTTTTCTAAATGGAGAAGTGTACTGGGAGTGTCAGCTCTTCTCTAGCATGTAGGAGGGTTTACAGAAGATCCCTGGCACTACAGAGTAAGTAAGTGGGCATTGCATTTTCAAAGCAATCCCTTACACAGGAGAGCAGGCTGCAGGGGCTCTTGTCTTTCCACTGTGTTGTTGGTCAGGCATGGGAAGACGTGCAGTCAGCTGGTGAGAACAGCAGCCTTTTTCGCCATCTTTGCCCAATCTCACGTAATTTCTGACCTGCTTTCTCACATGTTTCTCCCTTCTGGAATTTTTATTTTCCAGCCCAAGGAATGCACTGCCCTTGAAATTCTACCTAACCTAGCTCATATTTACAAAAATTGTGTGTGTGGGTGTGTGTGTGTGTATGCTTAACCTCCAAGCCCTATTCCTTTAACTATTAATTCATATGATGTAGGGGAAAAATGATCCTAAAATTGTGATTAAAAAGTAATATTCATGATTCATCATTTTCTTCCAATTTTTAAAATAATAAAACAATAGGAAATTGCATTGTATTATGGATAAAATAAATCATGAAATGCAATGTTATAAGGGTCAATCAGTATTGCTACATCAAAAAAGAAACTTGCTAAAGCTGAGTCTGATTATCCTATTTATATGCATTTCAATATCAAAAAAGAAACTTGGGTTACAATAGCAGTCATTGAGTTTTTATTTTGTCTTTTTCCTGTTTCTTTTTTTCCTGAAAGTAGCATATTATGTTTATACATTTAAACCATGTGAAGAAGAATGATTTCCATGAACTGTTAATTTCTAGACATTATAGACTATTTTAATAGTTCATAACACTGCTTAATTAGGGCACATTCACATTTCCTATGTTTTCTACTTTTAATATTGAGTTCAATGACGACAGGAAACATAATGAGGATATGCTTTTATAGTTTTTTTAAAAATTCTAAAATTTATTTGCACATGTATGTGTGCATGTGCATGCCAGCTTTACATGGGTGGCTGGGGAATTGAACCCAGGACCTGTAGTCTTTGCAAGCAAGTACTTTTAACTTCTGAACCATCTCTCCAGCCCCATTGGTAGTATTTTGAATAAACCCATTGTCATTGTCAGCCACGCCACTGGGATAAATCTCCAAACCAGGCACGATTTAGGGGAGGAAAATATTTATTGAACAGATCCAGGGGAAGTTAAGGAAAGGCTGGCCTCTGTTTCACAGAAGCAAGCAGAGACAGAGAGAACCCACCACCAGAAGCAAGCAAGCAAGCACACTGTAACAAAATGCAGGACTCCAGACCCAGTTCTGGCTCTTCTTTTGCATATCTATCCCTAGTATTTTGCATCCAAATTAGAAAGGGTCAATCCCAAGGGGGCGAGGCCAAAGTGACACTTCCTCCAGCCAGAAGCCTGGAGACAATTAATAATTTTAATAAACCCTTAATTCTTTTGAGGGACATTATTCAAACTACCACACCCATCCAGCAGGGCTTTTTATATAATGCTATAGGTCTTTGGTTAAAAGTTGCCAGATATATGTTTATTTCTCCAGAGTCTGTATACATGAATCTGACAAACATTACTTAAAGCAGAGCCCCAAAGGCTCTAGTATATAATCCAGAATTTCAAACTGCTAGAGATAGCTTTAACATAAATAGTTTTCTCCCTCCTTTGCTTGTTATGTAAATTAAAGTTTTTTCTTTAATATCTGTGTTTCATAGTTGGTCTTACATTCAATAATCAATACTTATTATTGAATTTATAAGTGTACATGGGATTACCACATCATTAGATCAAAAGGTGACTTGGCCAGAGTTTAACAATAAACACAATGTAAATTAAGAGTGAGACAAATAGTATTGCATAGCATCTTGTTTCTCACGAGATTTACAACTGTCGCTACTTGATCATAATAACTGAGATTTATTGTAGTAGTAAATGTGAGTACATGTATGTGTGAAATTATATATATAATATATATATATACATATATACATATATATACCCACATACATACAAACATATGTATCATACATAATAACAATTGGAATTTAGGAAGGTAATTTTCAGTAGGATGTTGAACCACCACCTTTTTATGGAGAATTCTATAAATATGTGCTTAAAGTACTAATTTAAGTAATTATTAAGTAATTGCTAAGTAATTATTAGTCTCCTGTAATGAAAACCACACCTTTATTCATGATCCCAAATGGGAAAATTTATCACCTCATAGTATTATCCCTCCCCTTGGCAAAGCCAGATCACCTCCATCACTTCTGTACTGATTTGAACGGAGGCTTCCTATTCGATTTCTAATATCTAATGATTCTTGATATCTATTTCATATAAATTTCATTTCCATCCTTATTATCTATCTAATTTGGACTGAGGGCAGCAGCCTAGATTGATGACATTACCAACGCCATCACACATACTATGGATGATCTCCATAGTATGTCATGCCTCAGACTCTTGATGATGTCGGCCAAAGCAGGCATGCTACCCTTATCCAGATAAGTGAAAAACTTGTTCTCATCTTAGTTTAAACGAGATGGTCTGGATTCAATGTCGGTCAGGTTGATGTCATTCTTCTCAAATAAGTGCAAGACCTTGGCCAGTTCACCAACTTCTTCTTTGAGATTGAATATCAGTGATACAGCACAATTTTGAATGGAGTTCTCTTCAATATAGTTTGTTTCCTGTCCAAAGTCAGAGAGTTTTCTACCCAGGACTCGGTTCTCCAGGATCACCGCAGACATGCTGGCTTCTCTTGGTGGCAGGCTAAGGCAGGTTTGCACCTAGCACATGGGGTTTTAACCTGGCTTTTTCGAATGATCTCATTAGAGTTTTCCTATTTTCAATGCCTAGCATCTTGAGTTAACAAGAAAGACTTTTTTGGAAATGAAACCTAGATTCCTATGTCTATTTTTATCTTTACTGAGCTTTTTATTAAAAAAAAAGATAAACTGCATTTCAGTTCTATTATCAAATGCTCATTTTCTTTGAAAGAAAAATAAGAAATGTCAAAACCTGCTGATAATGGTCCTGTAGAGCAATTTGCAATAGCTTGAAAGAATTAAGATAGTGTGTTTTGTTTTCTCTTTTCTGTTTTCTTAGGAAATCTGTATTTCTCCTCTTTCAATATACACTGGTTGATCTTACAATGAAGCACTGTATATAGTAACCTAAAAGTCCAGGTGATCTTTGATTGACAGCTCAACCATAGCTTGGATATTAATTTGTAACATACATTTTCACCCTTGGGACTCTGAAATGCATTCCTATCCTGGTAGTCTTTGGTGAATTATAAAAGATGCTTCAAAGAAGACTGAATTTCACCCCTAATGTGACCATGACACACTTAACCCAAGGCTGCCTGCCTTCTAGCTGGCCCGTACGCTGTCATTCCTGTGCACAAAAGTATACTCAGCCGCTGTCTCTTACAAACCCAGAGAGAAGGACTGATGTTGAGATTTCACACATTATGTCAACTAAAATCCAAGTTTTATAACATGGTCAACCTCTGCTTGATGCCCGTCTTTAAATTGCATTTACAGAATCTGCTTCTCACTTGAGTAATTTTTAATAAATAAATTCTTCTGATAGTGTGTTTTTCCTTTCATTTTGGAAAGTGTATGCACAGTCCCTATCAATATTAACTAATGAAAATTATTTCCTGCAAGGTGTGAGATGTTCACCACTCCCCATTCTGGTGACAAGAATAGAGACATTGTGTACCTAATAGCAGTTCAAAACAATGTATTTTGGAAAGCCTGACTTTGGAGAGAAACGAAATGGAAAAATTTACCAGGCAAAGTAGATTTGCAAAAGTTAACTTATGAGTTCACTTGTGTCTCTCATTCAGTGTTACAAAAGATTATGTACAACAGGGTATATAATTCAAAAGGTTAGTCTCAAAGATCAACATTAAAAGGATCCAGAAAATTATTCACAATACTTGTGTATTGACTTTGGGTGCATCAATTATTTATAATGGTTTGTGTCCAGAGATCTTATGATTTGCAGAAGGTAGGTTGCAAAAGTGGTATAATTTTTTCATAAGTACAGAGTGGCTAAGAGGGATTTTAAACTCATAATTCCAGGACAGATATATTATCACTTAATAGATCTTTAAAACTAAATTTATTTATGTTATTGTTTTTTCTGGTTTACAAAGTAAGGTCTTGCTCTAGCCCAGGCTGACCTGGAATTCACTATGTAGTCTCAAGGTAGCCTTGAACTCATGTGGCTCCACCTACCTCTGCCTCAGAGTTCTGGGATTAAAGGCATGCACCACCCATGCCAGGTTCTAACTTTACTTATATAAATTTAAGAGGGGACTCTCAGTTTTAATGGAAATCCCTCCCTCAAAAATCACGTTCATTACATTGTGGTTGTGTGGAGTGGAGTATTCCGTATGTAGAGGCCAGAGGCCAGTCATTGCTCAGGTGTCATCCATCTTTTTTGAACAAGACCTTTCATTAATCTGAAACTTGCTCAGCAGGCTAGACTGACCATTCAGTGAGCCCCAGAGATCTTACTGTCTCTACCTACCCAGTACTGGGATTACAAGTGTGCACCTTCATGCCCGACATGTTTCACCTGTGTTCTAAGTTCCTCTTGTTTGTAAGGCAAGCACTTTACCGACTAACTATCTCTACATGCTAGTTTCATTACTTTTACCTCTCTTGAATGAAGTCCCTGCACTCCTACAGTCTACCACACATCCTCTGATAATCCCCATGTTCATATAGAATATTTTCACAGTTGTGGAATCTTGGGTTTTTATTTGGATATTGGGCAGAAACAACATCCAAGAACTTTATGGCGACAATCTGGGATTTTGGCTGTTTCCAGCAACCAACCTTTCCTTTCCTTCCTTTCTTCCTTATTTGGTAATGATGAAGATTAAACCCAGGGTCTCGTGGGTGTTAGATGATTGCTCTATCACCAGGCTACACACCCAGTTTCATAATTTTGTTGTTGTTGTTTAAAACAACTCCTGTTGTCCTTTTTTTTTGTCCTTTCTGATTGATTGATTTGACAAAGATTTAGGTATATTCTTTCTGAAATTTTCAAATATAATTTTTGTTGATTCCCTTCATCTTTCCTATACCTTGCACCCCATTTCCTCCTATTTCCCCCCTTTGTGTCTTCCTCCATCTGATTTTATGTCACAGGTATCCTTTTCCCCTTCCCTTACCACATATCAGAGTAAAAAAGTGAAGTTTTGGTGTTTTGTTTTTTTTTTTGAGTTTGAATCACATCACTAAATAAGATTCTTTCCAGAGCCATCCATTTTCTTGCAAATTTCATATTTTCATTTTTCTGTATTGCTGAATAGAATTCCATTATGTATATGGGCCACGTTTTCATTACCCACTCATCTGTCGATGGACATCTTAGCTGATTCTGATTCTTAGCTACTGTAAGCAGACCTGTAATAAGAAGATCTTAGTGATTTCTGGCTCCAGGAGCTTTCCTATTTCATCACCTATTTTTTCCTTGCATCTTCCTCATTATTGCTGAATTGCTGAATATACAGGGAAGGAACTGTTCATCCCTGAAGGCTGTTCTCATAACTTTCCCCACAGGTACACACAAAAAAGGACAATTCCACTGAAAGAATGCTCACCCCTGTTTCTTCAGCTGAGCCTTAACTGTTCCTTTTGGTAAGCAGCTGGCCCTCAGGAGGCTCTGCCATAGGTCAGAACAGAGTACTGAATGTCTCCCCAGGAACACTTCATACCCTACTCTGAAAATTTACCTGTTATTCCATTTTTCCTGTCACATTATATCTAGACACTTAATGCAGTAGGTATGACATGAGATGTTTGACAATTTGCCTTTTAGGAGAGAGCATGCACCAGCAGCTACAATATCCCCACATTAAAAGACAGCTTTCCTTTGATCATCAGTTTACTGTCTCCAAAAGAAATTGAAGTTAAAAATGAAAACTGCTATGTGAGTTACATTCCAATAACACTAAAGGCTAGATAGACCACAGTTTTGCCATTTCTTATTCTGCTCAGTCTGAGGCAGGCTGTGAACTGAACAAGCAACTGAATTGATATTAAGCCATCTTCTAGAGCATTCTATATTAAAATGACCCCAACACCTCTCTCTCTCTCTCTCTCTCTCTCTCTCTCTCTCTCTCTCTCTCTCTCCATGGAAGACAGGAAAACCTTACAATACCAAGCCCACCCACAAAATTTTAAAATGCAGATTTATATATACATATATACAGTGTGCTGTGTATCAGGGAAAAGAGAAGACCTTCTGTGTTGCTTGATGGAAGACACATATAGCAACTATGAAGAAATAACTAGAATCATCATGGTAATATAGGCCTTTGCAATTGCCAAGTTCCTGAAATCTGTCATGTATTAACTGAAACTCCTTTGGGAGAGATTTTTCCAATAAGATTAGTGGCAGCACTATTCCTATCATCCTTAGAGAAGATTCCCAACGAAGAGTGCCACTTAGTCTAGATTGAGCCTTACCGTCCTTACTACTAAGTTCAGCACTTGTGGACACCTTAACTGCCTAATCTGACTCAGTTTTTTCTCCTTGTCTTAATGTCCAGTTTATGCATCACAACCTAAATCTGTATTGTGAAGGCCTAAATTGCCTCAGTCATCAGGAAGCTTCTCTCCATTGACAGCGAATTTTCATGACTTAGAATTTTCACTGTTTGTGGCGGGGCGGGGCATGGAAAGATGATTATCCATAGAATGCATTCCCTCACCAGTTAATTGTAAAATAACCAGATTCCCAGCCATCAGTCTCCCTCCGTACTTGATCCCCTTCTCTAGTTATTTTTCTTTTAAATTCTACTTAAAATTGATGGTAATTGTGTTTATTTGTCTTATTTATTTTATTAGCTTTCCTAAAGGTGAGAATTCTGTAAAAGCTGACGTCCTTTCTCCATCCATAACACCTGAAACCATCCCTCACAACAAATATTTCTTTTTTAAAAATATTTTATTTATTCATTTTCAAACGAGAGAGAGAGAGAGAGAGAGAGAGAGAGAGAGAGAGAGAGAGAGTGTACCAGGACCACCACCTTGTGGGTCTGGCATATGTGGGTCCTGGGGAATTGAACCTGGAGCCTTAGGCACTGGAGGCTAGTGCCTTAACCACTGAGCCATCTCTTCAGCCCACAACTATTTCTTGAATGACTGGCAGAGGGGTCTTTCCTCAAGTCCTTCCCTCCCCCCGTATACCCCCACACACACACTTGGCCCACTTTCCTTTTGTGACCCAAATGGCCACTGTCCTCTTCCTGTACTGACATCAGGGAACTGAGGCATCCTGTCTCCTGGGGGTGGCTCTGCTCACTGAATCACCATGGATGCTTTGAGGGACTCCCTTGTCTTCTTTCAGCTTCAAATACCTCAGGCTTTGAGGAGTAGTCCCTTCTGCCTACTCGTCATGACGGATTATGTCCTATTTCCTTTCAAATGGGCTCAGTTGGTTGGCTCACTTTCATGTTTGTTGTTTGATTTTATGATCTGTTCCTTAACTGGGTCCTGTCTCCACCACTCAATACTGCCTCACTCTGAATTTTTTCTTCTTCTTCTTTGGCATCTAAATCCAGATTTTTTTCTTTTTAATACTTCTGTCCCTTGAATTTACCCCCCCCCCATGATGGATGCAAAAGTACTCCATTTCAAATTTATCTGTATCATTTATCATTTCAAATATAGTGTTCTCTCCCAATAGGACAACTTACCACCCAACCAGGATCAGCTGGCTATCCTAAAAGTCTTTCCTTTATTCCTAAAAAAAATCTGTTTGAACTACCCTGTGTTTTCTTTAACATTCTCCAATGATACTCTTTTCTTTCTAACACTCCAAAATGTTTTCTTCTTTTGAACTCAGTGATAGACCCCTGTTCTGATCTTAGGCACTCTGCTTCATTAGTCCAGGTCTTCTTGGGTCTCTTCTTGGGGTTCCAGATGGAAGAACAGCTTTGTTTCCTCTTTCTCCTCTCTTTCCAACCCTCTTCTCCCTCACCTGAGCTCAGCCAGGGCTTCTAGGAGTACCAGAGGGAGGAGTATACCTCTGCTGGAAAAGGGCTTGTCTCTATGGATGGCTACACTTGATCTTGAATTGGAAATGACCTCTTACCAGTGGCTTCATATCCCAACCACTGGTGCCCCCAGTGAGTTTCTCTGTTCCTACATTCAAGCTCTTTTTTATGTTAATTCCATTGGCTTGTCAAGACTCATTTGTATATTTTCTGTTCAGACAAAAGCCTGCTTGCAATTTGCACATGGTGTCTGCTGTTTAAAATTAAACATGATCAGTTTGATTAAAAATAGTCCTTTCCCATTGACTTCATGACATAAAAGTTTATGCAAGTACATCAATAGCTTCTCTGGACTTTTTTTTTTTTTTTTGCTAATTATACTGTTGTAGATTTTCATATGTTGAGTTCTTTGTCTTGAGACCATGAAAATTTAGGCACACAGACAAGGAAGCATTTACAAGGCAAAGATTTATTGGAAAAAAACTGGAAAATCCCCAAAGTGTCAGGACAGACATGCTTATTAGCATTTCAGCCAGCATCCAAAGGAAAAAAAAAAAGAAAAGGAAAAAAGGAAAAGTTATCCTTTTTTTTCTTTTTGAGTTGGAATTCAGAAAAGCAGTCAGGCACAGCAGTGAGAGTCTTTGATCAACTGCAGGTTTAAGTCCATTATCTAAATGTTCCTAAATAAATATGGAGGATCTTGATTGGTTGGTGGTTTATGGTGGGTCATAATTGGTTGGTTGGTCATGGAGAGATGCAGACTCAAGTTGAACCCACTAGAGGGGAGGTTGTGAAAAATTCCTGGATGGGGGATAGAATCAGAAAGCTGTTCCTGATCCATGATTTATTTGAGGAGAGAGAGAGGCAGACAGACAGACAAAGACAGAGCGTATCGGTGCACAAGGACTTATTGCTACTATAAATGAACTCTAGATGTATGCACCACATTGTGCATCTGGCTTTACATGGATACTGAGGGATGGAATATGGATGGGCGGAAATTAAAATACAACTGAGTCATCTCCCCAGCCCAGTAACCACCCTCTTGATGGGTCTGAGTGTTATTGCTTTCTAGTCCTGCCAGGGCAGGTCAGAATCTATGTTCTTTTGGGCCTTGTTTCTAATTGCCTATGAAAGAAGTCTCTCTTGTTCCTAATCACTACCAATATCTTCATTATCGTGTTTGGTATATTTCAAAAACATTCTATACCCAGATTGGAAAGATTGCTCAGTGGTTAAAGGTGTTTGTTTGCAAAGTCTGATGGCCTGGGTTCAATTCTCCAGAACCCACATGAATCCAGATGCACAAAGTGGCACGTGCATCTTGTGTTCATTTGTAGTGGCTATAGGCCCTGGTGTGTGCATACTCACTCTTTATCTCTGTCTCCCTCTCTCAAATAAAATTATTTTTTTAAAAAATATATATATATCCTAAACTACTTTTTTTCTCTGAAACTTATTCAACAAACCCTGTGATGAGGAAACCTTTCTGCTGTCTGCTCTTTTAATGGTGGCCTCTAGGTTCCATGAAAAAGTTGTATAGAATGGTACATAATGAAGCTATTTTCACCCCAGTCTGAAATCTTTTTTGGTTTCTATTTTATATTTATTTTCCAAAGCCCTTTAATCTCCAAAATAGTAACTAAGTTATTTTGGTATTAGTGATGATTCAAGAAGCCAAGTTAAATCTAATCTCTTTGCTGCATAAAATCTTTTAAGATACTTAAAACACAAATATTTCCCAGTGATCCCATTTTGTTTCATAAACACTCTGTCTTTACCTCTCAGGTGGTAAGCTTTGAGAAACATTGACTTTATAAACATTTTGATCACCAGTGATTTTAGAAAAGTGGCCCTCAGACATCAGCGTTCTCCATCTGAGCAGTCTGACTTGCACCGAGAATGATGAGATTATTACTGTCTCTGAAGTGTTCACTGCTTCATATCTACAACCTAATATTCAATTAGCTTCTTCTGACAGCTGTTCATGCACTAGACCAAAATGAGCCTGCACCATACTTCCTATAGGGCGTCACATTCATTTGTCATTTTTCACATGACGCAATGTCAAAATAAGTTTTCCTGGCCCTGTGTGGTTTAAGCTTGACACTTGCAACAGACTGATTATTGTTTTTAAAAGTAATGTGTTACCAAATGACAAGACTGAGACCAAACGCTCCAGACACTTTATTATGGTGTTTGCTAACTGATGACATGGTTCTGAAAATTATTTGCTATGGTCAAACCCAGACCTTTCCAAATTGAACTTGAAGTCATAGGCAGGTTTCTAGGACATGGTAAAGAATGCTCCCCGCACCCCCCAAAAAATAAACATTTACCTGTGTAATGACCCAAGAGGTTACTTCTCTCCCTTAAGCATCCAAACCAAGCAAAACTCCCTTAAGAGAGTCAATGCCTTCATGGCAAACCCTTCTTTTCAGATCTAAAACATTTCAGTCTTTGCTGAAGTGCTGTCAGTACTGAACCTTCATCAGATCTGTTATTCAAATTGCTGTATGTACTTAAGTTCACTGTTAATTCATGGTTTGTGCTTGGCTATCATTTTTATCTCCACCAAGGATTCATGCATGAATATATGTAATCATCCATGCCTTATCAGTTCCATCTTTATACACAAATAGCTTGTCTCATCATCACAAAAATCTAACCATTTTATTATTCGGATAAAAACATCACCATAGACGTTGGTAGCAGGAAGGGATATGGATCGTGCTTGGTTGGTCCTCTGCCTCAGTTTGCTAAGTCTTGAGATTGCAGGCATGCGTCACCACACCTGGCTTCGTGTGGACTATTAATACAATATTTCAGACAATGCTTAGTGACACAGTACTCATAACAAAAATAGAAGGATTTTTTAAAATAGAAAATTAAGTAGAATAGACTTTTTAAAGAAAAGATTTTTTTCTCAACTTTGGTCTGAACTCCACTATATATCTATCCTATGCTTCCCACTTCCTGAATGCTAGAATTAGAGAAATCATACCCAGCTAGACTACCCTCTTACATGGGTCTCACTCAGAAACTTTTTTTGATAATGCAAGGAATCATAAATATAGCAAGTACATATATACATATATGTGTATATATATTTACATGCATTTTATGTATATGTATGTATCTGTGTATTACTTTCAAGAAAATTAAGAACTGAGTCTAACTTTGTAGTTTCCAGAGACATGCTAAGTACTTACCTTGCAGGGAAATGACTGTATGCTCTTCAATTGTGATCTGAAAATAAGTGGTGTATATAAAAGTGCAAGCTGATTATGGCAAAAAAAAAAGTCCAGTGCCTATGCAAACTTTATAGATGGACTAAACTTTTAGCATTTGAAAACAAATTAATAAAATGTCTACAATTATAAGGCTCTAACATTTCTCCAAATTTTACATATCTCAAAAATAACCACTGCAGAACATTCACCGATGATATACCTAAATAGCCATTTTGTGTCTCAAACCTGTGATCCCAGCACTCACATATTTCTCTGGGGCAGGCAGATTGTGGCAAATTCAAGGCCACCCTTGGCTAAATAGTCAGTTCCAGATTAGCCTGAGTTACATAGTAAGACCCTAACTTAACAAAACCTATACACGCACACACACGCACACACACACACACCCCTTAGCACTCAATGCTATAATTTCATTGGATTCTCAATGATTGATTATGAAATTTAAAAAAAAACAGGATGATAGTTTATTCCAAAAGCAGCAGACTTATTTTTTTTCTTATAAGATATCTCAAGTTACAACCAAAGGCAGTTTGTACGTTAGAAAGCAGTTTACATTTCCAGTTTTAGTATATGTGATGCTGAAGTGATTATGTAATTTACATTTCTACTAAGAATATAAAGAGAAAAAATAGTCTCACTCTTGAATCTGGTGTGTGTGTGTGTGTGTGTGTGTGTGTGTTGGTGTATACATGAGTTTGTGCCCTTGTAACACCCCATGTGCTTGCCTCTGGTTGCCAGAGCTAAATGTTGGGTGTCCTGCACCATCCATAACTCTTCCATGAATGGTTACTGTGAGCCTGAGTCTCTTACTGGTACTGGCGCTTGCTGTTGCTCATAAGCCCAGGTGATTTCCTCATTTCTGCTCCCTTTTATGGGACTGAGGTTACAGGCTTGTGTGGTCACGCTTAGCTGTTTTACATGGGTTCTGGGGATTTGAACTTGGGTGTGTTCAGGCTTGTGCATGAAGCACACTTAACTGCTGAGCCTTCTCTTCAGTCCTGGAAATTCTTTATCAGAGATAATCAGCCACCAAGTATTTCCTACACATTTTCTGTGCCTGCTACTGTGAAACTCACACCTATATGATGTTATCATTGCTTATTTCTTAATTGGGAAGATAACATACATGAAGCATAGAGCATAGAAAGCTATTACTAGGGAAGCAATCACTGCTAAGGTTGGAAATTATATTTTTTTATCAGCATATAGAAGAGTCTTGTCAATGATTGATGAATTACCTATCAGAAGGCATTATAAGCCAGTGTGAGTTAGCAGGCTTGGAAAAGTGAAGTCAGTGAGGAATCGTGGGAAAATTCCAAACTGGGAGGTAGAAGACAAAAATATTAACCCAGCTCTTCCATCAAGTAAGTATTTAATGACTTGAAAATAGGAACTGGATGCTTAAAATCACATGTCCTATTTTTACAGTAACTTACTAATGCTAATTCTCCATTTCCTCCTTCATTTATCATAAAGACATGAAGGTAGAGATTTTTCTGTTTTGTTTAAAAAACATTATATTCCACATGCTAAAAAGATTATCTAGCATGATTCTCAAAGAATATTTGTTAGATGGACAAATGAATAATTATCACAGTAGCCAGATTGGTCAACCCTACATCTTGACAGATCTTTTAAAAGATTTGCAATATTTCCTATTTTAAAAAAATCTTAAAATTAACAAGGAATACATCAAAGAGTTCCTTTAGCATTTTAGATGTGATGTGTGTGTTGAAGAAGCTATATAGGCAGACAAAAGCTAGAGTGCCATATTTTACAAAGTCAATGAAAAGCGGAAATAGTACAAGTAGAAAAGCTTAAAACGTCAAGTTATTTGTATTCATCATGACCAAAGGAATTAAGAAAACTATGACATAATGACTTTCTAAAATATCAATGAAAGTTTTGGTTAAAAACAGTCATACCTGTAGATTAATTTTCAGGGTAGTAACATGAAATGATGTTAATAAAATTATATGGTGTGGTTAATGAGATTCACGAAGTTAATGCAATCTAAGATATGCCTAAATTTCCTCAATCTTCAGACAACTGAAAAACTTATTTGTGTTAAATGAACAAATTTGCTCTGAAATATTGGCTTATCTGTTTTACAAAATGTGTCCACTTTTTTTTTAAAAAAAAAAGTAAAAATAGCAAATTACTTGGAGTCATCTTAACATTTAAGAAATTAAAAGCTGTGTAAATGTTTTGTAGATGAACAGCATCTGGCACTATTCTTGATAAATATTTGTTAGATGGGTAAATGAATATCATCACAGCAACAAATTTGGTTAGCATGATTATCTTGATTAATTGGTGTTTTTTAAAGATTGACAAAGACTTAGTCATGTCTTTAAAAAACCAACCTTAAGTCATGACTAGTTACCTATGTAGAAACTCAAGAGCTTGTTCAAAAGTGTAGTGGAACTAGATGATGTGTTTTGCCTACATTAATGTCTGAATTGTACCCATCTTGTATGTCACCACTACGTTAAGGTTTAATCAACATTTTATTTCAGAAAGACCATAGATTCTTTCCTAATGGAAAGGAAACGTAAGACCGTTATATCTCACCCAATCAAAAACCACGCATGGTGTAATGGTTTCCCTCTAAAGAACATTTTATGAGCTATATGGTAAATGCTGAAGACAAAGGTGTGGCCAACAAAAACTGATGCTTTCGTTCTTGATGCTTCGATCGATGATTCAACGGTGCTTTCCTTTTTGATGCAATGTGGTAAAGTAAAGCCATGGGAATGGTTAAGGCATTCTATTTAATGATACACTTTCATGTATCTTAGTAGCTGGAGTCACAAGATCTCCACTTCCTGGAAATAACAGAGAAAAATGAAAGTGGATTCTGGATAGCTGTGTAAGCAGTCTGCGGATAGAACAGAAAGTTCCGTGTCCTTGTGCCTGTCAGTTACACTAAGGACTGGCATCCGGGTGAGCCTGTCCTACCACAGAGCTGGTGCGTCATGTCTCCAGGATTCTCACTTGTCAGAGCCAGCAAATGGATAACAGTACTGGTAATGACAGTTGCATCCACAGTTGTAGAATACATATGGGGAAGACACAAAGATTTGTCTTCCTTGCTTATGAGAACTATAATCCTTTTTTAAAGGTGTCACTCTATGTTGAACACATTCAATCTGTTTAATGTGTATTCTTATACCATGTGTTGCTTGTTCAAACAATCTTTGTAATGGTTCAATCTGACCTTGAACTCATGATCTTCTTGTTTTAGTTTTGACCACTACACATAGCTAAAACGACAGATTTTTAAATGTGTTTCTTACCAAGTACAAAAGCATAACAACAAGAAGGAAATAATAATAATAAAGAGACAAAGGAAGGGGCCATTTCCATTTTCTCTGCTAAAACATGTTGCAGACTTCAGGAAGTCCAACAGAGAGCTTTTCCAGCTATAGGCAAGCATTGTTCAGATGTAGATTTTTAATATGAGAAGCTTTTCCAGTGCAGGTGAAAGGGAACTATGGGGGAAAGGGAACATTAAAAGATAAAGGAACCTCTCCGGTGTTCTTTGAAATTTCAGTAATTGATCTGCTTAAACCAACTGATAATTGAGAGATTAACTGAAGAAAAGTTGCACGGTATGATTGTATGCACCACATGAAAGTGAGCAAGAGAAGCATAAGAGCTTCTATATGTCCCTGTCATAGGGGAGACCAAGTGGATAATGTGAATAATTTCCAAGGAAAAGTAGATGATTAGAGGAGATAAATGGGCTCAGTGAATAGATCATAATTCACAGTAGCTTCATCTGGGTGCTGAGTATGGTGTCAAGTCTAGAATTCTTTCCTGTGAGTTAATCATACTTGTCTAATGAGATGAAGACAGGAGCTCCAGCTAGTGGAATTCCATGTGGACAAACTTCTCTTAGTCTGATAAGGGAACTTCAGAGAAAGCACCTTTTGTGTCTGGGGAGAAAAAGAACGAGCCAGGGAAATAAGGCACAGATAGATGTCCGCGAGCCTTGAAAGCTGCTTCTTGAACTTCAAGGTGTTTCATTTGCTGAGCAGTGGAGGTGACATTCTATTTCCAAGGGCCTAAACTCTCAAGAAAGGAACTTAATTCCTGATGTTTTGGCAAATTAAAACTCAGACAGCCAAAACACATAAAGCAAGATAGTGGTGTGACTTCCCTACTGAGTATCACAGTAGTATCTCTGGGTTGAACTAAAATGTAGTAATCTCTCTCTCTCTCTCTCTCTCTCTCTCTCTCTCTCTCTCTCTCTCTCTCTCTCTCTCTCTCTCTCTCTCTCTCTCTCTCTCACACACACACACACACACACACACACACAGTATTAGCACATTCTCCAAACCAAAATTTAAAGATGAATATTTGTTTCATTATAGGCTTTTTTAACCAGTGAACTCTCCCTCCAACTAAATCAGTGTTTCTCTGTTAAATTTGTATCCCTGTTTGTTTTCCTCAAAATCCCTGTGTATCTCAATTTTGTGATGTTAGGCATGATTTTTTTATTTACCCCCATCTCCCTCACTCAATGACCCATTTCAAGAGAGTAGTGAACACAGAAGTTTTTTTTTTTTTCACACCCCATAGCAGTGTGATTAGCACACTAGCCAGTATTGAGGAGATGCTCAATAAGTACTTCATGTGAGATGAACCAACCTCTGCTTTGGGTGCTTATGATAGATAGTCAAAAGAGAAAACTTAAAAACAGCCAATATTCTTATCCCCTTAGGATTTACATTCTATTAAGGAAAGAAAGACCAAAGAAGATGCATCATAATAAATTATACAGTTTATTAGGAAGTGATAACTGTATGATAAATAATTATAGTAGAGTAAGGCAGTCAAGAGTGTTAGGAGTGAGGAGAGGTATGGGGCAGGTGCAAGTCAGGATTAATACATGTGTTTCTGTTTTAAAAGATTACATTTGAGCAACATCATATAAAAAGTGAAGAAACTTGTCAAATGTATGTCTGAGACAACTGTTACGGAGTTAGGTCACCCAGGGCAGAAATAGCTATATTCTTGGAATAGTGGAGTAGTAAGTGAGGGTGAGGTAGAGTGAAGACATTAGACAGGAGAGATACAAGGGACCAGGTTCCTGCATGGAGAATATTGAAAGATCTAATCTCTTGAATACATCTGATACTTTCATAATTATGAACTACAATTTTTAATAATGACTAATTGACATTTATTGATTGTTCATTACAATCTGTTAGACTGATTAAGGGAATTCTTGGAGTCTTCATAGTCAATGATTAGTTTTGTTTACCATTATAGCATATCACCTATTTGAACATTAATTATGCAGTTATTTAATGAACATAGTGTGTTTACTTATGATGAAATAAACATGATTTCTGTTTATTACCGGCTGGAAGCTGTGCTCAAATACTTAATTGAAGTTAAGGTTTCCTCGATCATAGTTACGATGTTTACTGTCCAAAGTGATAAATCTGTGGGACATTTCCTGGATGAACCATGTGCTTGTCCACAAAGCAAGCCACAATAATTTCGAAAAGAGAGAAAGAATGTTGTATGCTCAATATTGTATGGGATGAAACTAGACCTCGATAGGGAAATAATGTTGGGAGATTCACAAGTACATGGAAATTATACCACATACTATAAATAATTAATTAGCCAATGAATAAATCACAAGAGAATCCAGGAATATGCTGAAATGGATGAAAATGAAGATGACATACCAGAGCTTATAAAATGCAGATGAAACGTGGCTACGATCAAAACGAATAGATACAAATGTCAATATTTGCCAACAGGAAAGAGTGAAACCAATGGCTTTGCCTTCTGCCTTAAGATAGTGGTGGGATGATATAAAAGTGGGGAGGTGGGAGTGGAAGGGAACAAGCAAGGGAAAAGGCAAGCAGATGTGGGGGAGGGCAAGCTGATGTGGGGGAGGGCAAGCAGATGTGGGGAGTGCAAGGAGATGTGGGGGAGGGCAAGCAGATGTGGTCTTTGGTGAAACTCATCTATGCTTTAGTTGTGTTTTTCCCCCCCTTAGGAAGTATATTATTTTGAAAATATTTTTATTTACAAGAGAGAGGGAGAGAGTGTATGTGTACACCAGGATCTCTTGCTTCTGTAAAAGAACTCCAGACATATCTACTACTTTGTGTATCTGGAACCATGTGGGTTCTGAGAATTGAACCCCAGTCCAGCAAGCTTTGCAAGCAAGCATCTTGAACCCTAAGCAATCTTCCCCAGTCCTGATATATATTATTGATACTTGTAGGTATCAATATGTGAGTAATGACAATTGATACCCAATAGAATTCCATAGTCTTAAATGATCAGGCAAAGCTGAAAAAGTTTGGGTATCTCCATGGAATTAAAGGTACCACAAACTATAAAAACAAATGTATTAGCTTGACTGTCATGTAGTTTTTGGAGCATATATCAGGTAATAATGCTACTGTTGTGTGAAGTACTGGGGGAATTCTTGGATGAACCATACTGGGAGAAAAAGAGTAGGTTCTAGAGTTATTACATTTTTGCTGCCCACTGAACCAGGAGCATCATCAAGAATGCCCGATTTCATGAATGTGATTATCTGTTATTTCAAAATCTTCCCAAGGAATGTTACATCATTTCAGTATAATCAATATTGACATCATTCTGTTAGAGGTAGGAAGGGTAAAAGCCAGGCTAACAGGTAGATGAAGTCACTTAATGACACTCAGAAGTAACAGAGACTTAAGAATGTTACTATATTAATATGAACTGTTGAGAATGAATGTTTCTGAGATGAGTCACCATCTCCAAAAAGTTTGAGAATTCTGATACCAGTTAGCGAAGTTGTCTAAATATCACAAAACAGAATCATATGAACATGAACTATCATATGAATAAAACACCAATAAAATATTAAATTCTGTTTAGTATGTAAGTCAGCCCTTTGAACCCAGAGGTTCAACTAACCTCAGATTGAAAATATGAGTGGCTGGAGAGAGGGCCAGTGGATAAGAGCCCTTCCTGCACTAGCGTGAGGGGAACTGAAACAGCCCAAGTTGAAATCTCAGGATCCTCGTACAGTGTTCTGCTTCCCTTTCATTGGCAGGCTTAAAAGCAGACACCTTTAATCACTGAGCCATCTCCCTAACTCCCTCGACTTTAATATTTACTAAAAATGATTTCCAACAAAGTTGGTGAAATACTTCATACCTGAGCATGGACAGCCTAAATTGCTACCTGGAGATTTGTTCCACTCATAATAAACATTCTCAAAGGAAGCAACAGCATAAATACTGTGCTCTATGAAGTTGACCTAATTCCTATCACTTTATATGGGTAAAATGATACCATATTAGAGAAGGTACACATGTGTGGTGAGGTCTTTGTAAATGCTGCAATAAATACTGGTGTGATGGCTCAGTGGTTAAAGCACTTGCTTGCAAAGCCTGCCAGCTATGTCTCAACTCCCCAGTACCCAGATAATGCCAGGGGAGCAAAATGGTTTATTCGTCTGGAGTTCCTGAGCAGCAGCAAGATAAGAATACCCATTCTCTCTCTCCCTCCTCTCTCTCTCCTCTCTCTCTCATTCTCTCTCATTCTCTCTCTCTCTCTCACACACACACACCACTCTATCCTCACAAACAAATAAATAAAAATATTAAGTAGAGTTTTCATGATTGCACATATGAAACACACTGGAAGATTTGAATATACAGTTCCCTGGGCTCCATTCCAGATCAGTTCAACTGGGATCTCTAAGGATAGTCTCTGGGTTTGAGTTGTTTGTAAATCTTCACAATGATTTTCTTGTGCAACTAGCACATGGAAAAAAAGTCTGTAAAAAATGCAATTCTATTCTCCAAATGATAGATGGACCATTTTCTAAACTTTTTACATCAAGAATATTCCAAGTTTATTCGTGGAATTTTGAGTCCACTGACCTTCTAGGATGAGGCAGGGAGGCAAGGTTGCCTCTGAAATCCTGTGTCTGACCTTTAGAAAGCAGTTCTCAAGAAGGGAAAATTTCCTCGTGGAAACTGGGAGAACGGTAGGATGAAACAAGAAAAAGGCATGGTGAACAAGAAGAGAATTCATCTTACCTACCACTTGAGTGTTCATCAGCCTCTGAGAACAGAAACGACACATGTTCACACGAAGTACACACTTGTCCTTCTAGAGAAAATTGTCCTTGGATTTCATCTTAGAAACCAAGCTTATCAAACAGCATCTAATTACTAAGTCACAATGTGTTCTGATAGAAATACCATAGAGCCCCTGGCAGAGGCTTTGGAAGCTGGATTTGGGAAGGAGTAAATGGAGAGTTAAAGTCGTTCAACTCTCTAATTTAATAAATAACACAAAAGATATTTTTTCATTATAAAGTAAAAATATGACTTCCTTTTCTGTGGGGTAGGGTTTTCTAAGTGACTTTCATTTCCAACAGCAATTTCCTTTAAGAAATACATCCAGGGCTTGAGAGACAGCCCTGAGGTTAAGGCGCTTGCCTACAAAACCTAACAACCTGGGTTCGATTTCCCAGGACACAAAAGTGGTACATGCAGTGGCTTGAGGCCCTGATACACCCATATTCTCTCCCTCTCTCTCTGTCTCTCTGTCTCTCTCTCTCCTTGCAAATAAACTAGAATAAAATAATATATTTTAAGAAAGAAAAATATGTTCAGATATCAGGCAATTTTAATTTTTTGTAATGAAACAATCAACTTGGTGGAATATTGATTTATCAGCAAGTTAATTATTTTCCTACAAATCATTTACTCGGGTTTTAATTTCACATCATTTGTCCTACACCATATATTGTGTAAGCCTATATGGCGATGTCATCTGAGATTCGGGAATCAACTGGAAGTCTCTACCCTAGAGCACAGAAAAGCAGGGCTTTGATTTAAATTTCTCTTAAAATATATGATAGTCACTAGGAGGACAAGAAGTTAAATAATGTCATGTCAAGGAAACCCACCCAAGAGGGATTGCATGTTAGATACTATCCTGCATTAGTCATTAATCGGCTTTGATGAAGGCCACAGTGTGCCCCTCTACACACAATGAGGGAGCTCTGTTGCTTCAGTAAAGAAATGCTGCCTATTTTTTAAAAAAAAAAACTAACTTTTAATACTGCGCTTTTGAACAATTAAAATGGCAGTGCTTTGTTACGTGGCCCATGGAGTTTAATTAGGATGGCATGCATGAGCTTTGGGGGAAGAATAGGAACGTGGGAAGAAGAAAAGGTTTGGTGAGAGTGGATATGATGTAAGAGAAGGAAATGGGGATTGAATATGATCAAAATACATTATACACATGTATGGAATTGTCAATCAATAAAAAATTATATTGTAAAATTATATTGCTAAGATGTAAAGTTTCCTATTCCAAAGAGCAGATATTTAACTATTAACCATAAACTTGACGAATGAAACAGACTTTAGCAGGGAAGGAAGGCATTTCTAAGGAAAACCTAGATGTAAATTACAGAGGTTTATTCTAACATTATGACAGAAGTCAAGAAATTTTTCTTCTACTACTCATGGCTAGGCCTAATATGTTCTGTATAAATGTACACATTTTCAAATGTCTGTGGTGCTCAATAACTAGACATGTCATTTGCTATTTTTTCTTTGTAGTTGTAATAATAACCACAGACTTTTTTAATGTTCCTTTCAGATAGCTTTTATTTCTGAATGGAAAGAAAATTAGAATATGAATGCTGCTGTTAGTGCATTTTCCAAAGAGAAAATGTTTCTACTTTCAAAGGAGCTGGCATTTTGATTAATATTATCCAGATATTAAATGGATATGTGCAAAGTTCAAGATCAGATTCCTTGATTCACTTAATATGATATATTCCTACAGCTTGGCATAAAATCTATAGTTAGCAATGGGTCTACTTATCCTTTTTAAAATCATTGCTTAAATTAATCATAAAGCTGGGGCTATTCTGATTTACCAATTTAATTTTATTTATTTGAGACAGAGAAACAGAGAGAGAGAGAGAGAAAGAAGGAGGAAGGGAGGGAGGAAGGGAAGGAGGGATGGAGAGAGGGAGAAAGGGATAAAGGGAGAGAGGGAGAGGAGAGATTGAGCAAGCTGGGGGTTTCATATGGGTTCTTAAAAATCAAACCCAGACCAGCAGACTTTGCAAGCAAGTGCCTTTAACTGCTGAGTCATCTCTCTATCCCAAACCAGTTTTTTTGAAACATTGTTTTATATACTACTCAGTATTGAACCCAGGACCTTAGGTATGCTGGGCAAACACTCTACCACTGGGCTACATCCTTATCTCTGATTTACCCTTTTTTAACAATCCATCATCCTGACATGTATATTTTTGTCATTGCTAAAAGGCGTGCTGCAATTATCTCCAAAGAATCAATCAATCCCTAATCACTAAGCAACAACAGCAACAGCAAGGAATTGTATATAACTGTGTTTGTCAACTTTCTGTTCCTGTGACAAAATACCTAAGAAAACTGAGCAGGGAAAAGGTTTCTTTTGGCTCCTAGCTGTTGATGTTTCAGTCACCAGGGCTTGGCAGGCTTCTTTGTGCTCCTGGCAACACAGGTGGTGGTTGCCTTGTGCTAACACAGGAGCTGTTCACCTCGTGGCATTGGGGAGTGAAGGATGGAGGAAAGAACTGGGATTCCAATGTCCCTTCAAGAGCACACAAATCGTGACCTAATCTCTTATGCCCCACCTACTAAGATTTCTTCCATCTTCCAATGATGCCACAGGCTGGTGACTGAGCTCTTGTTATATGTGCCTTTGGGAGACATTTAAGATCTAAGCTGTTAATATTAATGCAGCACTGGATGTACCAACTCTTTTTAAATTTCATTTTTATTTTTATTATTTATGAACTTCATTGTATGAGCATTGGCATATTGGTCATACTCCTGTCAGGTTAAGTTTCCTCTCCCCTATCCCCATTCCATTGAAGGTCTTCCTCAGTGGGGTTATCCATATTCAGTGTGTGGTCATTGGGGTTGTTTGAATGTATGTCCCCCATAGACTCAGGTGTTTCATTAAAGCTTGTAAGTTGGGTCTCTACCTGCCTGGGTGGAGGAAGTCTCATTGGGGGCCAATCCTGGAATCCAGCCCTAAGGTATCACTGGAAGTGAATCTAAACTCCAACCAAAAGGGATGCAGAGAAGTCTGAGCTCTGGCAGCTTTCTGTTGCTGGCTGCTTTTTGGTATTTGCTGGTTGTTTGGTTTTTCTCTCTGTTTGGATTTATGAATGGGACCCAGCTTCTTCCATCATAGATGGAATTTCCCCTGGGTCTTTGAACTTGAAATAAACCCCTTCCTCCCATAAACCAAGAAGATGTTCACTGATTCTCCCTCCTGCATTCACACACATATGTTGACCTATGCCATCATATACTTCCATTGCTGTGGGAAGTATGTTGGTAAGTGATTTTGTCATTATACAAACAACATAGACCATCTTTACCCTGCCCTATATGTTGTAGGTCACCTCCTGATGAAATGAAGAGATGCAGTTACCAGGGGAGGCATGGGAATGCTGATGATACAACCCATCAGGCTGCTTTATGGTACATATTTTGTGTTTTTGATGTAGGGTCTCACTCTGGCTCTAGCTCAGGCTGAACTGGAATTCCCTATGTAGTAATAGGCTGGCCTTGAACTCACGGTGATCCTCCTACCTCTGCTTCCCAAGTGCTGGGATTAAAGGCATGTGCCACCACGCCTGGTTTATGGTATACATTTTTAATCAGCAAAGAATCTATTCTAAATAATAGTTTAAAAGTATAGTAAATACATAAAATAATGATGTAGTCATTTATTATAATAATCAAGTATGTACCGCATATTATTGTAAGTGCTCAACTTTTTCTGACTTTGCTACACAGTAGATTTCTTTCATAATACCAGCATGGCTGTGGACTTGTATGTTATGCATTGCCCCACAACATTATGAAATCTATAGTGTCACTAGACAATGGGAATTTACTAGCTTTATGGGACCTCTGTTGTATGGGGTCCAATTTAACGGAAGTGTCATTCCCCAGCACATGACTAATTTTATGTGACAAATTGAATGTTGCTTCTGAGACTAGGTTGTGAAAGACATTGTCTATTTGCGCTGCTCAATCTGTCTACTCTCATGGTATGTAGGCCTCCTGAAGAGACATGTGTGGTGAGAAACTGAAGCCTCCTCCCACCAGCCATGTGAATGAGATTTAAAGTATGTCCTCATGCCCAGTTGCCCTTTCAAGTGACAGTCTCACCTGCTGAGACATTAACTGCAGCTTCCTGACAGATCTGGAGCCAGAACCATTCAAACAGAGAGCTCCCAGGCTCCCTGACCTAAGCTTAAGTATTATGCTATGCTGTTCAATTATGAGGACTCATTTGTTGTGTAGTCACAGATAAAACAATATGCCATCTGACATAAATACTTCCTTTGGGTGCAAGATTGGATTTCATGATGACTGACATATCTTCCAGTTCTAGGGTATATTTAAGAAAATTGGAGGTGGGAGGTTTCTTGTTACACATTACAAGCAGACATTACACCTGTTTAGTTTAGCCATAATAATTCTGTAGGTGATAAAACATTTCTGCAAGGGAAAGACAAATGTCTTGTAACCTTGTCATTGCCACTAAGGATGTGTTACTGGTTAGAAGTAATAAAGAATAGGATGCTAGAATGTAGGTAGCTTACACTATTAATCACAGCATGGAGATGGTACTGGATGGAAATATAGGATTTTATATATATATGCCTCTATATTTTTGCCTTACATTATGGATATAACAAATGTTAGCCATCTCACTGGAATAATTTTGTTTTTGAGAAACTTTAGTTGTAAAGCTGTCTGAAGCCAATGTGTGAACATAAGAAAAAGAAGTCAGGCCAAAACAAGAGATAAGAAGATAAGTAAGAGCTTCTCAAATCATTTGTATCTCAGTGAGAGTAAGGACACTGGTAAATAAACTCAGCCTGTGATGGTATATGAATGCTACACTTGTCCAGAATGTCAACTTTTTATATGTATATAAGGATTTGACGTAGATTTGCATACACACATCTGCCAAATGCAGATTGAAAAATCTTTGCT
The DNA here is from genome assembly GCA_004024765.1 of Zapus hudsonius. NCBI lineage: Eukaryota > Metazoa > Chordata > Mammalia > Rodentia > Dipodidae > Zapus > Zapus hudsonius. The sequence continues at coordinate 1,705 of PVHP010000296.1, read as the reverse complement.
TATGAAGTCACACACCTCCTATGTACAGTATTGACAGTCATAAGATACAAGTAAATCTGATCTTTTCTTTCACCTGTCATGGATCTTGCAGCTTTAATGTTCTCACCCTGAAACCTGTTGGAAATGCAATTTTTTTTTAAAAAAACACAGAAAGCAGTTGAAACAATGAATTTTCCTTCCTTATTCTCACCTACCAGCTTTCTACTGGAAATACACATACAGTTAATGTTAGGGAAAAGTGTGCACAAAAGGAATCAGAAACATACAGCCTGGAAGAGTTCCGTGCTCTCTGTGTAACCTTCCAGAGATGATATGAAGCCCTCAGAGAGGTCTAGACTTACAGGAGCATCTGTTCTCTAAGTCCGTTATGTTAACTTGTTGGGTTCCCTAGCTCCTTAACAACGTTTGCTTTATCATCACGTAAGCAATTAATGGAATCTATGCATGCTTATCTGTGGCCTAGTCAAAATCATATTCTTTTCCAAATAGAAGACCCTTGGTTGTAGAAGTATGTGGATTGTAACCTTACTTACAGAAAGATTATAAAATGAAGGGATGAGTGTTGGTAAAAATATCAAAGAACTATTTCTTTGTGATTGCATGTTACACTTCTGACTTACTGTTTTTCTAAGTTACATCAGTATGTTATTTGAGAGCTTACTGATTTTGTTGATGACCTGGCACTCACTCTGTAGCTGAAGGCTGTCCTGAAGCTCATAGCAATCCTCCTACCTCTGCTGCTCCCAAGTGCTGGTATTTAAAAGTGTGTACCTGACACTCATAATTAAATACTCATAATTCCAAACTTTGCCCTTATGAATTAGGGAGATAGCTTGTGGGTCTGTCGATTACTTGGGAGGTGATTGTGCACTGACACTGCTGTTCATCCACAGAGATGGGTGGGAAAAAGTCTTGGGACAGTGGTTAGCTGATGGGCATAGCCACCCAGGAGACACTTGCCGTGAACAGCTTGTTTATTAGGTTGGGGAAGGTGCTTTTATGCAGAAGAAGGAGAGGTGAGGGGATAAGCGGCAAGGGGATTGGCAGGGGCAGGGTAGCCTGTGGATGTCTCATGAAAGGATTGGCAGGGGCCAGCTGCATAGATAAACTGGAAGGACTTTTTGTTGCCTGGGCCTTGTTATTACCTGATAGCTGAATTATGTGAACTCCAGTAAACTCGGGCCTTGAATTGCCTGGGCTTACCAGGGTTTTTTAGGGCTCGCCAGATGGTTGGAGGTTGGTGAGAGAAGGAGTCAGCTGAACTCCTGCCGGTTTCAGGATGAGATTATCGGGGTTCCAGGCCAGTCTCAACTTTCCTCTAACCCTGTGTCCTCCATGCCTCTCAGCAGGGTCCCACAATAGCTCAATCAGTGCAGTGCTTACTATACAAGAACGAGGACCCAGGGATGGGCTACTTTCTCCTCAGCACTTTACTGCCTGAACCAAGCTTTCTGCTGCCTGTACCTTTGGCTTGTGTATGTTTGGCCCTCTGTCTCTCTCCAGATCCTCCACCCCACCCCTCACCCCCAGTGCTGCCTCTTGCTTTTGAGCTATGCCAGGTTAAATTCACTTTATCTTGTGTTGGTTTCAATTCCCATTCTCCTAAATCAGCTCAGTTTCAAGTCATAGGTCCTCTGTCAAGATGATGTTGGGTCCCTCTACTCTGAGGAACAGAATTCCACATAGAATTCCTATCAGCAGAGGG